>OENM01002927.1:0-13153 GCA_900239745.1 Rotaria magnacalcarata
AAAAATGGCGGTGTGTGATCAATAGTTTCGGAGAATAAGACTTATTTTTGGATTCAAATATTGGAAACGCAACGGTGGCTCCCTGTAGAATCATTTGCAAAAGATGGATTAGTAATATTGTGAGTGGTTTTTGGCAAATGAGCGCTAGAGGATATGAATATGGTTTACGTTAGCCTGCGAAGACGAATATGTGGAGCATTTACGGATTATCTCTCTAATGATGAAGCCATTGGAGCTGAGGATTCCGGTGTTGTATGTCGGTGAGGGTGTAGGTGAGGGCGTATGTGAGGGTGTAAGTTTGTGTGTTGTTTGGTATTCCTGTAACTTATTCACAACACCCACACTCAAGAAAATGATATTATCAGGGAACTCAAAATTCAGTCTGTTTGTGTCTGTGTTTAGCAGAGCACGTTTTGTAAAGAGATGAGAGGCTACTTACCAGAAGACACGTCCTCCAGAGCCTGGAAAAATATGTTAATATCCAAGTTCGTGCCATCAGTGAACATGAACGAAATCGGGACAGTTGTAACTGTATATATCTGGAATTTGACTTTTTTGGAATAATTGTCTTCGCAAAACGTAGTTTTGCATACCGTTGAAGGGAAATTGATTCTTACGATGATAATAAAAGTACCCTTGATAGAGGTTTGCCTACTCTCCCGGTGGGTTGATGGAATCCTATAAGAAAGGGAGTGAACGGTTTGGAGAGGAAAGAGTGACATTCATTGTTGACCTGAAAAATCGCCTTTTGCGTTTTCCTGTCGTCGCTGCATTCTGAAATTGAGTGCTTTGTACGCTTAGCGCACTTGATGGAAGGCCCAACTGTGTACTCCACTAAAAGAACACTTGAACGAGTTAGTCAAAAGAGGTTGAAAAGCGTACTTACTTGTTGGCCTACATTCACCGTATTTGCAACAGTTTTGCCAGTAAGATCCGCATATGTTAGGTAACGAACACTTAAGAATGTACCTAGGTATTGGAAAGAAGTATGAGTTAAGTACACTGTTGACCAAAACTGTAGCACCACCTATTTGAGTTCAATTGATTGCTAACACTCAACCGCTGTTGCCTCTCGTGAAAAGAAAAGTCGATGCAACTATATGCATTACAATGTGTTTTCTTCACATATTGAATCAAATTTCATCACTGTTATTACCAAGTTTGAGAAAACAAATTTATATTAAAATGTCTTGCTTTTCGCCTATCAAAAATTATAGACCTACTGCCGTATGTTCGTTATTTGTGGACCAAATAGACGTTAGTTTTACTTGAAAGTTGCATGGACAGATACATAAGCCTCTGTTGGGCGTTTTTGCTACATTTAAACGGAATTTATATAAATTTAAATTTATATTTTGATTTAATAAATTTTTATAAATGTAAACTGATCATCCCTCAAGCTTTTTCAAACGTTGTTTTTATGAAAACGCACAAAAGAAGCTCCTGTATCTGTCTATGCGATTTTCAAGCAAAAACAACGTCCCTCTTATCCACAAATAACGAATATATGATAATGGTTTTTTAATTTTGGATCGACGAAAAGCAACGAAGGTTACTAAGCATTTGTTATATCCAACTTGGCAATACTGTTTAGGAAATCTGATTCCATGTTTTAATATAGTATACTCGAAGGCACACAATCACAACGACTTTTCGTTTCTCGGAAGTCTAAAGTGATCGAGAGCGAACAAATAATTGCACTCAAATAGTTGCTCCTATAATTCTAGTCAACAGCGTATGTAGTATATGTAGCAAGATGCTTACTTCGTCCGTTAGTAGTTATGCCGGTGATGGTTTTGTCAGGCAAATAGGTGGGTAGCAAACTGAGCACAATACAGATTGCCACAAACAAAAGGACGATCATTATGAAAATGATAGTGGCTAACTGTATCCAACCGTTTCGAGTTCTAGCCAAAGTCGATCACGAAAGTGAAACATTTTAGGTTGGAGAGCGAGGAAACAAGACAAACCTGTGTGGATTAGCGTCGAGCGTTCGTCTCGATAGCATTGTATGAATATTTGCTGAACTCTGTTTTCTGTGAGTGGGGCTACGACGAATGTGTGGTGCGTTGCAATTTTCTCTTTAACAGCTTCAATCCATTGTGTGTTTTCTCTTTATATATATATGTATTTATTTATTGCTTATGATCAAGTAAACATTGCAGTCAGATATTTTCGTCATGCATGATGAAGGTAATCGAAAAAACTCGGTAATGTATTGAATATACGCGTATGTATGCAAAGTACAAAGTTTGTTTACCTGTCTTTACAAACCATCACTTTATGCAAGCTGATGCAACAGGGTAGGGTGAATGGTATTTGTGCAACTAAAGCTCAAACTAGAAGTTCAGTGTCTGGGTGTAGAATAAGACTGAACTACACACCCACATCTGCACCCGCATATCACACATTTATATCATGTTCTCATCTATTATGTGAAATATGCATCGAAGGACGACGGATATATTTTTTAAGTTTTTCTCATATTTTTCTCGTGTTTGGAAGCGCTTACTAATGATGTACGAATAACACATTGCTTCAATTATTTATCCATAAAGACGCTGTCTATTTAATGAATACGATCAATATCATGAATAGATAACTAAATGCGTATGAAAAATGCATTTAATTCAAGGATGAAAGAAGGAAAAATGTAAAACAGGCACATTTTTCCTTTTTTTACGTAGTATTTTTTTCACATCAAAAATCAAAGTATTACATCAGAAATTAGTCTCAGGCGCTTAATATACGCTTATTATTAAAATAAAATACTAAAGTTGTTAAGGTTAAATGTGTGTGCTGGTGTTAAGCGTGATGTTTATTTCAATAATCCAAAACAAAAAATAAACAAACATATATATATATATATAGATATAGATATAGATATAGATATAGATATCTAAAGAGAGAGAGAGAGAAGAACGAAAATACATGATAACGAATAGAGATCAGAATATATATCTAAAGAGATCAAAGAAGTGGAGGAATAACACATACTATGTATATGAACGGGTGCGGCATCACCCTAACATTTTCCCAGTTGAACAAGAAAATGTGTCCTATCACGTCTTAAAGTATAGACTTAACTTACCAGTAACCAACAAAATATGCATAGAATAGAAATGAAAATGAGAAATAAAAAGCTGTTAGCGCAATCCCTGTGAGATTAAAATGTGAAACACGATGAAGTTTCTTCTGGAATTCGTCTATAACGGTCACTGATGGTCTGTGGAGCTTCTTTTTCACGGTCTGTATTATGATGTATGAAATCTCTAGAAACCATCACAGACCGTTACAGAGACATTTAATAATTAATTAACCAATTAGTTGATTAATTAATTTCTCTGTAATGGTCTGTGAGGGGGAGGGGCTGGAGATGGGTCCAAATGTCTACCCTATATACTTCAACACTCCTTTCAGATCGTGTTTCACAAAAAAATATCAAAAACAATAACACGAAATCACAGGGTTAAACTAATATAAGCTCACGACGACTAGAATGTTAGATGGACATAATAACAATGATAACGATAATTTAATATCTGAACAAAAATGAGAAAAGAAAAAAGTTTTAGCAATGTTCCATGAGCATATGAAAATAACAAAAATATAGATGAATATCATTTGAACGTTTATTAGTTTGTATTTTATATCTCAATGAAATAACTAACTAAGTTATATACTAGGGGTGTCAATTTACATTTAATTTAATTTAAATTTAACTTCGTGAAAAGTTAATTTAATTTTAAATTAAATTCTATCAAGTTAAATTTAAAATAAATTAAAATTTTTGTATCAGAAAAATTTAAATTTATTTTAAATTTAAATTTTCAGAATTTAAATTTAATTTAAATTAAATTTTTGAAAATTTATTTCTCGATTTAATAAATTTTTTTAAATTTAAATTTTAAATTTAATAAATTGTTTGGACGGATACACATCATTACTACAAGGAAAATACGCGACTTTAGCAGTAGTAAATACTAAATGAGAGGAAAACCTAGTATTTTAGGTTAATATGTGTTCATAATAGTAAAAATTTCTCTACAGATTATACAGGATTCGTCATCTTTCTTCTTCAAAATACTGGGATACTCATAAAAATATATTTAGTAGCACAATTCATAGAAGAATGACTAGTTTTAACTTTAGAAAACAGGAAACATACTCAAATTTGACTTTAAATAGTAGCAATCAAGTCAAAAACTATGTTTATCTACTAGTTTTCAAAATTTAGCTGATTTGAATTTCAAACAATTTAATTTAAATTTAGTTAAATTTAAATGATACAAAATTTACAATTTAATTAAATTTAAATTTCTTGAATTTAAATTTATTTTAAATTTAACTTTTCATTTGGAAAAAATTTAATTTATTTTAAATTTAAATTTTTGAAAATTTATTTCTCGATTTAATAAATTTTTTTAAATTTAAATGTGACACCCCTATTATATACCTTTCGCGATTCTCAGTGCTCGAGATAAGTATCTATGAAAAATAGTTGAATAATATTTCATTTAAATTTTTAAAATTTTTATCATAGAATAATTAACTATTTAATGAATGTGTTCAAATCATTATAACAGCCCTTCATAACCAGTGAGTGAGGGAAACTCACGCTCCCCGATTATGCTATGCTAAATTATAATAAATCAGATTGTTCAACCAATAACCAATTAATCCATTAATTTGAGATATAAATCATAATTCAGATCTCTTTATGAGAGGTTCTAATCTAATGAATTCGTTCGAATATTGGCAGTAGCACGTCTGTCGTAACTTGACGATGTAATGTTGATTTCTTGAGGGTGTGGAATAATAAATGTTTTTTGTGTGAGTTGTCTGATAATTCTGAATGGTCCTTCATAACAAATATCAAATTTGTGATGAATATTAAGTATTTTAACAAGAACTAAATCACCAATGTTGTACGATGGATCAGCACGATTTATATCATAGCGTTGTTTATATCGTTCTTGGTTTCTAATAATATTAATTTTGGCTTGTTCATTTAATTTCGATAAGAATTGATTGAGTTTATTAACGTGTGTTGAATCATATGATAATGTAGCGTTGTCATCTTCATGATCAAATGGTAATATAGGCAATCGTCCATACATCATTTCGAATGGTAGCTGCCTTGTAGTTGAGTGAATCGATGCATTATAATTATATGTAACGAATGGCAGTTGATCATCCCAGTCTGTCTTAAGTAGGTTTGATAAAGCACCAATTTTGGCGTCCATCGTTGAGTTGTATCGTTCGACTTGACCATTTGTCTGTGGATGATACGGTGTTGAATACAGGTGTGTGACACCAATTTGTTTACATAATTCGTCCATCATTGCCGGTCAGGATACAACGAGGAGTACCAAATTTTGAGATGATATCTTCTTTAAGGAATCGAACAGCTGTGTGAGTGGTATTGTCTCGTACAGCTTTGGTGATAATGAATTTTGATAATACATCGGTAAGGCAAATAATATATTTATTTCCACGTTGCGATGCTGGTGTAATAGGTCCATGGAAATCCATCGAAACTAATTGCCATACTCCTTCTGGAGGTTTTATTGGTTTTAAAATTCTTGGAGTCTTTTGACGACAAGGATTAAATTGTGCACATGGTATGCATGATTTAATATGATTAATAATATCCTTATACAGCGATGGCCAAAAATAACGTTTGCTGAATTTTATGCATTGTTTTGTTTCTGCCAAAAGGTGCACCATTGGTGGCAGTATCATGATATATGTGTAAAATTGTGCGTCATAAATCACCTTGTGGTACATATGGAACTGGATACTTTGGATTATGCATTAAAAGATCATTTTTAATTAGATAATTTTTTCATTTCTTTATATTGTTTAAAATTTTATTTGCATAATCATCCTGTTGCTGAGCTTCTTTTGACTGTTCATTTGTAAATGGAGTAATTCGATTCTCTTCAAATGAAGTATCTAGAGAATCAGATTTTAATTGTTCCGTGTTATTTGTATTAGGTAATGTTGCGTTCCGTAATTTCATAGCGCGAGTTTCAACAGTTGTAACAACATGTAAATGATTGGAAATATTATCGAAATCTGCTTGTGTCGCTTTGGAAATAAGAATTGAGATTTCATCAGGGTCTTCTTCAGCATTATCGACTGGAGACAGTGATAAATAGTCAGACATCGAATTGGTTAAACCGGGAATATATCTGACCTTAAAATCGTATTCTAAAATTTTTAATTTCCAGCGTTCGCATCGTTTATTAATTTGAGCTTTGTTGTTTAATTGTGTTAATGCTTTATGATCAGTTTCCCATGTGAATTTAATTCCACTTAAGTAATTATGCCATTTGTCTAAGGCACAGATAAATGCATAGCATTCTTGTTCCATAGGTGACCATTTCCGTTGTGCTTGAGTAAATTTCTTCGATAAATAAGCAATTGGTCTATCGCTATCAGGGTAGATTTGTAATAGAACAGCACCGATTCCCTCATCCGAAGCATCTGTTTGAACTTTGAAAGGGAATCTACCCCCCCCCCCCAGTATTAGAAGCCCCCCAAAAAAGAATGGATATGAAAGATGGATTAGAAGCCTAGGGCTTGTATTACACCCGAAATTTTTCAGTGTTTTTCGCATTTATGGTTTACATTGGCAAGCGCTCTGCACGTGAGAAATTGTACTAAAGGATGTCTCATATTGTGCTTACAAATGGCTCCCACGATAAAGAACAAGTATCGATATGTATAGTAGAGCGACCAAATTGATCTCATTAAGGAACAACCAAAATTAATGTAAGACAATCAATGTCACGTGTATGCACACGCTGTGATGATGTAAACTTATTAGAATGACATAAAGAATGAATTAATAGGTTACAGAGACACAATTATACACAGAAAAAAAATATATTGACGGAATCGTTCACGTGGCATTTGTTAGGATTAAAGTGTGTGCTGGTGTTAAGCACGATGTTTATTCGAATGGAAAAACAAAAAAACAATACATAATATATATGTATATAGAACGCAAGAATATAGAGTACCAATAAAGATGAAAGGATATGAGAGAAGATAGAGAAGATAGAGGATTACATGAAAATAGGGATGATGTCAGTTTGCGACATCACCCTAACAGCATTCATGAACAATTTCTCATTTTTAAATCATTATTAAATTGAACATGTACGTAGTTGAAGAAGTTGAAGAGCATCTTGCTCCTATATCAGGCGTCGCTGCAAACTCAATTTTGGATGAATCTGATTTAGCTGAAGATTCGTGTGTTGAAATTACTTCCAATTTCGATGAAAATGAAAATGAACTGATCAAATGGACAAATTATCTACAACTAAGCTCGAACAGTGACGACGACAGTGATCAAGATCATTCATCAACTCAATCTGTTAAGCTTGTTGATTATTTATCTTCGGAATCATCCAGTGACAATGAAAGTATCTCACAATCATATCAACTTGGATTTACAAATAGTCAAAACAATATTAATCTCATTCGTAATTAACCATCGTCAAGAAGCGTAAACGTCGTCAATAGACTGTAACTGAAAAGTTACATGCAGTCACTTATTTCGAAAAGAACAACAATAAACGCAAAACTGCAGAAGAAATCGGATGCGCACCAAAACAACTTCGCCTGTGGATCCAGAATAAGACTGAATTACTTCAAATGTCATCTCGAAAGAAAGGTGAGTAATCAATTTTTATTGAATATTAAAGTCAACTTATTATCTAATTTTGTTTCATCCAGGCAACAAGCGCAAGCGCCTCGATGGAGGTGGCAAGAAATTAACATATGTGGACATTGACTCTCGTTTATTCGTTTGGTATCGTGAAAAACGCACTGATGCTGCATCGACAACGAATGTATCTGATATTCGCAAGGAAAGAATAACGTTTCGCCAGCTTGAACGCCGAGGACGACAACTTAGCAAAGAACTAAAGCATCCATGTCCATCGTCAAAATGGTTTGGTCGATTTTTGGTTCGTCATCGACTCTCTCTTCAACGTCCAAAAAGACAACAGAAGATTCCACTCGAAGAAGTCCATCAAAAAGCAACTTCATTTTACTCATTTCTTCGTCGAGCAAGTCGTTGGGCTCCAAAACGAAGTGCGATGGGCGCATTTACTCCACGCGACATCTTTAATATGGATGAATCTCCTCTTTCACTGTTTGGTGACCAAACGAAACGATCCATCAACGATATCAATACTTGTAATGAAGTGGAAGGCTGTCTAAGCAATAAAGTGAGTACTTTTTTTAAATTTTACTCTCAACGCAGAACCAATTGAAGCTTTCGATTCATGGTATTCGTAGGTCAAGATGAAATGCTGACTCCGCAGACTTCAGATCTGATTGAGATTTGCATTTTGGAAACATACATCTCTTCTGACAAGATAGGTTAAATGTAATCACATGCTTTTGTTAAATCAAGAAAGCGAACAGTAAATAGACCCTCTTTATCGTTAATAAAGGTTAAAGGAGGCGCTATATAATATCTTGATTTATTGTATCTTTTCAGAGATTCTGTACGGTAATTCTCACAATTTCGGCCGAAGATCAACGTGTCGATCCGGTCTTATTGTTCAAAGGACTGGGCCATGTTTCACCTGCTGAAGAGAAACAATATGCACAAGGAATTAAAGTCTACTTCACACCCAAGTGTGTTATCAACAAACCAACGATGGACAAGTACAATGAATGGTTTATCTCAAAAGTAAGACTCTTTCTGGTTTCTAAAATATAATCTTCAATTCATCATTTAAATCATAAAAATGATGCGAATATTTTTTCAGGTTCAAGATGGACATCCTAAGATGTTGATAGTTGACTCAGTCAATTCTCATCTCAATCAAGAAACGATTTGAATTCTTCGACGAAAAAGTGCTGTTGTAGCTGTTATACCTACTGGATGTACCATGTACCTGCAATCACTTGATATATCGATCTTCTCAATCTTTAAAAAGCATTATACTGATGCAGCAGAAGAATGCATCGAACATAATGGTCCAAGAAGTAAAATCAAATTGACCGCATCACAGTCAAGAATTCTTTGCACTCGTCTAACGAGTACGGCATGGCAACGAACAATCAAGAGCGTTAATTTTTATGAAGAATTTAAACATATCGGATATACTTGGATGAGCAATTCTCCTATATCGCCAAGAACTCTTCCAGGCTATACCTTTGATCCAGCTACCATCGACTTGCCATTGCTACAAATCGATGAAGACAACGACAATGAAGACAGACAAATTGAAATACAAGCGAAATTAGCTGAAGACAATAACAAAGGAATATTCACACAGAAAAATACGCAAACAAAATTAAGCCACTTTTGGAAGTAGTCAACTCTTCTACATTTCTACATGATCTTCTTTTTCCTTTGTTTTTTGTTAATTTATTACATACATTAGTATATAGTTTTTTTTGTATCTCTATATAAAGTTTCAGTGTTGTAAGATTATTTGAACTTTATACTAATAAATAGTTACTATCATTGAGAAAATCATTCTCTTAATTTATGCTTTCCGAAATTTTTATAGGGAAATCATATTAGTAGCCTCACCTTAATAGAAGCCCCCCTAAAAAATTTTGAACAGTGGATAAATTAGAAGCCCCGGGTGGCTTCTAATACAGGGGGGGGGGTTAATGTTTGGTAATCGTAATACTAAATCAGTAGTCAGATGATGTTTGAGTTGGTTGAATGCGTTAATTTCATCTTGTGTTAATGTAATCATTGTTTTTTGTCCTTTCTTTCGTTGAGTTCTTGTAGTTGAGACAAATTTTCGAAGTGGCTCGGCGATTTGAGAGAAATTCTGTATAAATTTCCTATAATATTCAGCTGCTTTCATGAATTTGCATGCTTCATCTGGACTTTGGGGTATTTTTGTATTTAATAGACCACTAATATTGTACGAACTTGGACGAATTTCGCCATTGTCAATTTGATGTCCAAGATAACCTGTTTGTGTTCGAGCAACTTCACATTTTTCTGGATTAAGACGAAATCGAGCATTTTTCAATATTCCACAAATTTCATTAAGATGTGATAAATGTTCGTCAAATGTTTTCGAATAAATAATAACATCATCGATATAGGCTAATGCGTATTTCCTGCGGGTCCTAATATATGATTGATCAAGCGTTGAAATGTGGCGGGTCCATTGCTAATTCCTTGTGGAAGAACTATAAATTGATAATGGTTGTCGCGAGTAGAGAATGCAGTTTTCGCCCAGTCCTCTTTCGATAGAGGTACCTGGAAATAACCAGATTTGAAATCGAATTTTGTATAATATGCGGCATCAGATAATTGATCAAATATTTCTTCGATACGAGGTAATGGAAATGTATTTTTAATGATAATAGCATTTAATCGTCGGTAATCAATACAAAATATCATTGTTTTGTCTTTCTTCTTCACCAAAACGATAGATGATGGCCATGGAGATGTTGATTCTTCGATTTGACCACGTTCTAATAATTTTTGTATTTTTTGAACTTTGATTTCTTGATCTTCATATGAAGAAGAATATTGTTTCGAGTAAATAGGTGGATGATCACCAGTTTTAATTGCTGTTTGAGGTGGAATATTAATAATTGATGGTGTAGGATCAAATAGAATTTTATTTCGCCATAGTATGCCTTGAACTGCTAATCGGTGTTTTTCGTTGTCAATGTGTTTTGTCGATTCGACTATGTGCTTTCGAATCTGATTCGAATAACATTCTGTTCGTAAATGTATTTGTAAGTCATTACCCGATAAAAAATATTCATTGCATCTATCACATATATTTTTTCTATTCGGCTAAATCAGATCATCTTTTTATTTGAGGTGATTCTATTATTATTTTTATTGTGAACTTGATTGAATCGTTGTTGAGTGTTGGTGGTCATAGTATGTTGGATGGTTGTGTATATCGAATCAGTTGAGTGGCGAGAGAGTGTTCCGATTCGTGTATTCTTTGATAGCGTTTGCGGTCGATCGTTTACATTAATCATTAATACTTTTGCTTCATGATTTCGAATGTTCAATAATGTATGTGGTATAAGGATACAGTTTGATAAATGGTTTGGTTGTGGCTCGAAAATTAAATCCTTATCATTGTAAATTCGACAAGTGATATCAACTAATGTTTGTGAATATGGAGGAAGTGTAATTTGATTTACTAATAATGCCGGTTGATTAATAAATGTTGGTTCCACGCATGAAATTGTAGTGCGTTGTCCATATTGATCAGGAATAGTTAGTTGTTGTTGGTCGCCGAAAAGGTGAATATGATTTGTGTTGATCCAGTCGTTGCCTAAGAGGATCGATGTAATTAAATATGTTGCAACATAAACATTGGTGTAAGTTGTTATGGATTTAAGTTTTATTTTCAGCGTAATTTGTCCGATGATATTCAGTGGTGTTGATTTTAGGGTTCGACATGATTGAGTTTGTCGCCGGAAATTTTCATGTTTGATAGTTTTAAGAAATTCGATATGAATGATTGAAATAGGGGATCCTGTATCAACGATTGCTTTAATTGGTTGATTATTAATATGAATCTGGATATAAACGGGATGTGATGAGATTGCTGATGGCTTAAGGATAGTACTGGGAATACCGCCATCGCGTGACCCAGTTATTGAAAATTTTGAAGCATTGGACATTGACAAAAATGGTGGCTTCCACAACACTTAAAACATCCTGTCATGCATTTACTAAAACAATCAATTGTACGATGATTATTACGACCACAGATTCAGCAGTTATTGAATCTGGAATTTGGTACTGATTGTTGATTAAAATATGCTGTCTTAAAATATGAGTTGTGTTCATGTGGTTGTATAGCTTTATTTGTTGATATTCGTGATTGATATTGATGTTGAGAAAACGAGTTCCATTTCTTCATGGAGCTCTCTGTTGAATTATTATGATACGATGTGTAGTATTGTTGATTTGTAGGTTGTCTTATTGTAGTTGCAACTGACGGATTTGGAGAATGATAATCTGTAAATTGAGATTGGTTCGATTCAATAGTTAATTGATGAGTTTTCTCAAATGTATCATATAGATCTTGTTCAATTTTTGTATATTTTAAAAATTCATCTAATGAATTCATGCATGACTGATGTCGAGAAAGTTCTTTTCTAAATTCTGGATTGATTCCACTCATAAGGTGTTGGATAATGATTGAGTCTGACATTGTTGGATCAATGTCTCGACATAGATTGATTATATCATCAGTATAAGATGTAACTGGTTCGTCGGATAAGTGGGTTCGTTGTTTTAATTTAGCGAATTTTTTGTGAATAATTGTGGTCGAAAAATATAGATTTCGAAATGCAGTTTCGAAATCTGACCATTTTTTGAAAATATGTTCATGATTAGCGAACCATAATCCTGCTGCTTGTATTAATTTACCGCGAACGATTTCAAGAACTCCGTGATTATTTGATTCTTCATTGACTTTTGCAATATTTTTTATACTTTTTAAAAACCGTTCGACATCCTCTGAAGGATGTCCTGAAAAATTAGGTAAATCATCAAAGCAAGCCTTTCGAGCTTTTGCTAATAATGTTTGTTCAGTCATCATAACGTATATGCGTATGTTGAATGAGATTGTGATAATATATGTGACGATGGGTTTGTAATAATAGTATATGGTAATAATTTTTTATTATGTTTTTTAACTTGAAATCTTATACCGGTGGTCGTGATTGAAATATGAGAGATTGATAATGAGAAATGCTTGTGATTGTAATACAGAATCGTCCCTTTTTTTCTTATATATGTAATTTTTATATGTATATCGAAATTCTCCTAAGAATCTCTACTATATTACTATGTTATCAGTTTCTGTTTTATATTAAATTGTTCTGATTCGATTTTCCTTGATTCTAAGATTTATTATCTGAAAAATAAAATCCAATTATAATACGTTGTGTGAAAATCTCGAGAAACGGTATACTCAGAAGTATTCCTTACGCATATTAATTATCTATCAGTTAGAGAGAGGTTGTTCACCTGATAATAAATATAATTCTTGTGGATTAAATAATCAATATAAATTTGGACCGTGGATTCCGAGCCTTCTTTTTTTTAAAGACTCTATCCCGATCTATTCAAGTCTCTTTTGAGTAGAGGCTCTAGTCAATCTAAATTATA
>OENM01002931.1:0-13111 GCA_900239745.1 Rotaria magnacalcarata
TCCTTCAAGTATTGGCGCGAGCTGATATTTGAATTGATAAGGCAATGCGCCTTCGTCCGAGACTAGAAATAGACTACTGATGCATCATTCTAAAAAAAAGACGGTAGGTATTTGTTCAATTTTACTTATTCTAGTATAGTGGTTATTGATTTCGTCTGGAGTATAAAACTCGATGCTCACAAAGGCTTGATTCTTTGAATCAGAAAACGGGCATCCCAAATAAGCAGAGAGATTGAACCAAGCCTTGCCACTATCAATAAGTGCTGAGAAGTGAGTTATATCTACATATTGGCCAGCTCGACTGTTGAAATAGCATTGAAAGTAATGTTGACCCTTCACTGGAGCTGTATCGTTATTGCTACCAACTTTGAGCACCTGGATTGGCAAAAAGTCAGTCAAAGTGATCCATGTAGTTTGGTTAACCTGGAACAATGACACAAAAACGTATTAACCCCAAGCCAACTTCAAACATGAGCATAATTATCAGGTCTTTATTTATCTATTGACCAGGGACTTTCACAGGACATAGGCGGTAGGTCCCCAACTGTTAGGGGTGCCAATTCACGCATTGTTTTATTTAAATTTAACTTCGTGAAAAGTTAATTTAATTTTTAATTTAATTCTAGAAAGTTTAATTTAATTTTCAGACTGAAAAATCATTTAAATTTAATAAATTGCTTGGATGGATACACATCATTGCTATGAGGAAAATACGTGACTTTAACAGTATTAAATACTAAATGAGAGGAGAACCTAGTATTTTAGGCTAATATTTGTTCATAATAGTCAAAATTTCTCTACCGATTATGCAGGATCCTCCATCTTTCTTCTTCAAAATACTGGGATATTCATAAAAAATATATTTAATAGCACAATTCGTAGAATAATGACTATCTTTAACTTTAGAAAACAGGAAACATACTCAAATTAGACTTTAAATAGTAGCAATCAAACAAAAAAATATGTTTATCTACTAGTTTTTAAAATTTAACTAGTTTGAATTTCAAACAACTTAGTTTAAATTTAGTTAAATTTATAAATGATAAAAAAAATTTTCATTTCAATTTTTTAAAATTTATTTCTCGATTTAATAATTTTTTTAAAATTTAAATGTGACACCCCTACCAAGTGTGAGTCACCCTTTCCAATGGCAGACATCCCAGTTTTAGAGCTCGACGAGCTGATTCTAATGGTGTCAAGTGTTTTCCTCAAGGGGAAAAGTGCAGATTTGGAACCTTCAGCGCCTCAGCACCTTCTCGGCACCAGAGAGTAATTTTGGTACTTGGTACCTGCACTTTCCCCCTTGGTTCGTCGGCAAAGACTGCAACAAATGAATTCGTCCTAATCTCAATTATTGTATGAGCAAGTGGTAGCTAAGAAAGAGAAGCAGACTTCTTTACGCTAGAGAATTTTGGATATTGGTACGAAATGTAACCACAAGTTGATCATGCAAATGAAATCTTGGGTCCAAATGCAGTCGAACTCAATGGATTATTTACCAAATTTTGCATCTTGATGATAGAATCACGATTTCTCAAGTCAATATCGAGTTCGTCCAGACATACATGATGGGAAATTTTCTTTGTTAACTCTGTCCACTGTCGAAACAAATAGACATCGCACGGTTACTTGGTAGGTCTCATTTTGTTGGTGGTTGAATCAAGGACTTTATATCTCTCTCGACGTACAATATCATTAAAATCCCAATGTTTTCTATGTGATCTTTTATAATTATACCGACTGTTTTCTAGTTTTAAGCTTTGTCGGGAAATGCTTTAGGCCACCAGAATCAACTCGTCGAGCTCTACAAAGTGAATATCTCCCATTCGAAACGGTGATCCACACTTGGGCACCTTCCCTCGTTAACAAGATTCTTTTTCCCTCTACATCAGTGGTGTCTAACTTCCAAAGTTTGGCATTTGAAGATTTTTGTGAAAATCCTGTGAAGTTTTGAAATGCAAATTCTGGTGCATTTTGATAATCCTATTATGAGTAGCGTACTAACCATTTTGTTTTTGGTGGCATTCGTCATTAGTACCTTGAGGTGAGGTCTATCATCATGTGCGCCTTTCTAGTCTGATGAGATGAATATTTTGTGGCACTCTCAACCTACACCTTCAACATAGAGATCTTGACCGGAGGGTGCGCCCCGGATGCGAGCACTCAAAAATGTTGACGAAATATCCAAGAATTCCAATTTTTTTAATTTTGAGGTCAATGCTGCACTAAAATATTGAATTCACGAGTTAAGATTGTCAAATTGAATTATTCATTGAAGAGCTCGAAATAGGTTAACGAGGGAAGCCCCTCAAGCGGTTACTCGTTTTTTTCCAGAAGCATCCATACATTTATGCAGTTCGCTGCACTGATTTTAAATGCCAGGGTCTTTGCGGTCTATATGCCTTTGTGCATTCTGTATCACTACTACCAAACTCCTTCTGATAAGGATATTTTTAATGAAATTTAATGTTTTCACCAGTTTACCATGTATCACTGGATAAAATATCTCGAAGAATACACTTTTACAGACACGTCAACCTTAAGTTTCATATACTGACTTAAGATGCATTTTTATACGAATAAACGAGTAATTGCTTGGTGGATTTTCCTCGTGAAATGCAATTTTAATTATAAATATCGCACTGGTGCATAATTCTGTGAAATTTTAGTTAATTTTATCTTTCGGTTGGCGCAATTCGCACGCCTAAGCCATCATAAAGTTTGTATGCTGTCTAATTAAATTATGGAACAAATGACTACGGGACTCACCATTGTAACCGGTTGAATCCGTTTCTGGAAGATTTTTTACATGTTGAGTAATTTTCGATATATTCTACTCGCTAGCCACGCTTTTTAAGACAAATCATTGATATATTACGGAAACAAAAAAGAGGTAGAGATAATCCTAAAATCTGTGTCATCTATAGAGGATATGCATCTCATACAAGTGAAACAGTTTTCTTGTTTCTTTTTTTATCATGGTACTCTACTGAAATTTTACTTCTTTCGTTCCCTACACCTGGGATCACTTCGTCAGTCGTATTCATAACAAAATACTTACCCCATTTTCGGCACTACCATCAGTGAGCAAATTGGACGAGTTGATGAAAACGCATGAACCATTAGGAAATCGAGTATTAGAGATTATGTTTCGCAAACGCATACCTTGAGCATTAACAAACAACTCTTTATCGGTGAGATCACTCTCAAAGAGGTCTGCATTCGTCAAATTGACAAAATAGAGAGGAGAACCCAAAAAACGTGAGCGGCGGAGACGAGCGTTTGCAAAGTTGATATTGTGTTCATTGATATGATCGAATAACCCATCTGACAAATCGGCGAAAACAAATTGGCAATACTTCATCGACATATTTATAAATTTTGCTCCTGGCATCGAAGCACCGTCAAAAACGGTGTGCTTTAACTTGCACTTATAAAAGACAATGTTTGATGCTAGAATACCTGGCAAATAGAGAAAATCGAATTCACAATTGACGGTCGATGATTGCACAAATTGAACTCCGGTCAGATCAGCTCCGCGCAAATTCAGCTGCTCTTTCTCGGGTTTGTCACTACGAATAAGATGAGTCTCGTAGAGAAATATGATGATTGCTCGCTTACGATTTACATCTAATTGATTCAGAGCATTGATTGTCTTTATCCTAATGTGTAGCAGGTCTTTTTCATTACTTGCGCTGTACTTGGGATCTCGCAATATCTGAAAAATATCGTTTAGGTATGTATCATAAACAGTTTGTTTTCGGAGTTCATCGGCTAATTGTTGGTCGAGCCTTCGAAGTTCGCCCGCTTGAAATTTATCGTGATCGTGATTGGCACGGGAAATTGAGCTCTGTTGGAGCGTGTAGATTATCGTAAAAACACCAACCACCATCGGCAGCGAAGCTGAAAAAATAAGTTTAAACCATTTGAAGCAAAATATCTGCTTCTGATGACTTTTTTGATTTGTTGACATGTGGAGAGTCAATCGGTATTGTGTAGATAAGTACGTTTAAAAGATGATGTGTGAGAGAAGCTAATATACAACCTATATTACCATGATTAACAAAAGTTTTACATATCGTGTGGGTGTGTGTCAATACAAAAACATATAAACATACATATCCACCCGGTACTAAAAAGAGAAAATTTATCTAAGGGCTATATCGAGTCACAAAATTGGAAGTCGTGTTTATGTGGTGATTTGCTATGAATGGGTTCACAGCACCTTTTAAAAAATTACATTTATGCACTTGAAATCAACTATAATAAAAATTAATATGAACACCATATCTTGTGGCACCAGAGTGTATTTTTGGACGAGCACGAACGAACAACAGTTGAAAAGCTCGAAGAAGACTGAAACCATACGGCTTAGGGTCACATATTCAGAAAATCAGGGATGCGTGAGACGCTCCCAGATATGTGGAGATGTACTACAAGGGCTCATCTATCACAGGCCATAAGGAAACACGATTAAAATGCTCAGACATGACTACATCTCTCGCACAATTCTTGTAGAGATCTACAGAAAATGCAATATCTCTTGTGAGATATGCGTTTCTAGCCCAGTTCGCGCCAGAATCCAACAGAGAAAAGCTGTCAGCGCAATCCCTACTGGATTAGTATATGAAACACGATGCAACTGCTTTCTGGGACCCATCCATTACGGTCTGTGAGGCATCACGGTAGGAGGGTGGGTGTAAATTTCTACCCTATTTATTTCAATACTCCTTTCAGACCGTGTTTCACAAAATATTCACCAGGAGATAATTTAGATACGAGCAACTTCCATATCCCCGATTTTATGGGTACGTGGCAGTGTTGGCCATGCTACAATTTGCCCTTGAAGCGTGCTAATTTCATGAACGAAGATATTTTTTAGGATATATTTTTGTAAAAATTTCCAAGCTTCAACTAGTAATAAAAAAAAACATGATTGCTCAACGTGACAATGACTTCGCGTGTTTGGTTACATTATTTGTTGTTCATAAAGCATGATATATAAAGAGAAAAGGAAACAAATTAGGATATATAGTTCTCTTCGAACAGCTACAATCGCTCTAGACAGTACGAGCTTCAACATTTTCCAAGGAGAAAACAGTGAACTTCAAGACTTCGCGACACTTCATGGGTATTTATCGCTACAGAATTTGAATTTTCGAAATATTTCAGAAGGCATCAAGAGACTTTTAAGAGTTGAAAATACTTTCAACACTTCTCGGGACTAGGCAACCGAAGTCTCAGTTGTTTCCCCCTTTGACATTTTCAATGGGCCAAACCTCTTATATGAATCGAGACTCATCTCAAATCGATTCAGTGTCTCTAGAATTTCACATATCTGAACCAGCTGAGGACATCCAATAGTTTATGGTCTCAAAAGTCAGAAGCTCCTTTTCTATTTTTACGGCGCCCCATGCAAAATTTTCTCATGGGCAATAAAAGACAAGGAGTAAACAGCTGAGACTTCGGTTGTGAAGTCCTTTGAAGCCTCAGAAGTCTCTGAAAGTCTTTCGAGAATTCGAAGTCTTTATCGATGAAGTCCAAGGGAGAAACAGCAGACTCCGTGACTACACTTGGCTCCGCCGGAATCCATCTGATTCACAATAATTCTGGGGTTCTGAGAAATAGCATATTAAAGATTTTCTTCTCCATGCATTACACACGTATGCACTCACTAATAAGGTGAGTACAGATCAAATAAGCTCTAATTAAGCGTCGTACTAATCTAGGTAGCACTAATTAGGGTGATTACTCATTAATAAACTGAATATTACGTACCTCCCCACCTATTACAAGACTCATGTGGAGAAAAAGCTCCTCAAAAATTAGAAGACCACCTAAGTAAATTAATTCTATGCTAATTGAGAACTTTAACTAGTGTTTTTCGACCAACATATGCCTGATTGTGAGCGCTTCGAGCTGAATATATGAAGAGAATGTGTTCTCAATTACAATTAAATCATTAAAACCCTGAAAATCTAGCTGAGAATCCTAAAAGTCCATTGGTTTTCTGGAAAAATTTTGTTATTTAATAGAAGATTCCTGGAAAATTTTTACGCTTGGGCATAATGGAAAGGTGGGTGCCTTTTATTTTGGGGAGAGATAGGGTAATCGCAGAAATCATTCTAATCAATGTGAGTACTCAGCTTAACTCATATTTGTGCTGAAATAATTAGTGAGTAGTCAATTTGTAATACATGGAGAAGCGCACATACTATTTTATTCTTGAGAACTCCAGACCTTCAAGACTTCGAGACCCCATGGCATAGTTCTTTTCCGTCCTCCCTTGCACAGTTGAACAAGTCAGAGATTTTTCTAGTCAGAAGTCAAGTCAAACTGGTTTAAAATTTGGTCAGAACATTAAATTTTCCAACACCTTTCGATCGAGCGACAGTTTTTATAAGCTCAAAGCTTTATTTCATGCAAAGAAGGGTGTGGGTGTGGTTGTAGGTCTACGTATGGGTTTGGAAAAAAACATCCCTATCCACACCCACACCCACACCCTATACAATATGAATATAGAAATTATAGAAATTTCTGTATTGATCATACTTTCCATGAAATTTCTTGAGAAAGTTCCTTTATTTTGGCTTTGGCATATGGTGAATAATATTACGGTAATTACGAAAGTTTTGGATATTTTCTAAAACTTGATTTTTTTTCATTCTTATAGTGTCCAAAATATATATATTTAGCTAGGAAATTTCCTTTTTGGAAATCTGCTCACTGTTGGCTCCGGTACAAATACCGAAACGTACCATAGTATAGATTGAAAATAAGTCATCAGTGGTCGACTTCAGCATTCAGCAGAAACACAGACAGGATAATGTTTCAATACGAATCGTGCATATTTTTAAATGGATAAAGATAGGCGTGTCTTGTATATTTAAGAGTACCAACCATCTGAGTTCGAGTACTTCGAGTATTTTGCCAAGCTCTGCCAAGAAGTGATTGCGGCCAGTTATTCTCACCATAGAGCGCAGATAAAGAGTAGCTGGTCTTAACGAATAATAATAAACCACATTTATTCGATAAACATTTGACTGCCGATTTGCGAAAGCCGCACAAATCCAAATCGATGTGTTTATTATTTTTATTGTTGTAAATGCTTTTGCTTCGATGGTGATATTATTGCAATTTGTTCCTTTTGTTTTTTTTACGGTTGGTATGCACTGTTTTTGTAATTGGATCTTGGATAAAAGCATCTAGCTCTGAAAATTCATCTTCAGTTGTCGAATGAGGCCTGTGTAATGGTGAATTCACTGGTTTAAGATTGTTACGATGAGGACGAGGAATCGAGCGACGGTTAGACACAGGACCATTTCAAAGAGTATCATCTTGACAACGTTCGCCGTCGATTAATGCTAAATAAGCTTGATTGTATAATTCAGATGTTGTTCGAATATGTTGAGTTTTTGTTGACTTGGCCATGAATCGACGACATGAAGCGTCTTCTACTCATGATGAAAAAAGAAATTTGAACCTACACTCATCATTTTCTTCGAAAACTTCTGTTAGTTCTACAGAAAATGTTACACAGCTCCATCATATCAGGTTATTGCGTAAGAAAATATTTTTGATCGTAGTATTAGCAAGTATAGATATCAATGGAATGTTTTACTTCAATCCGTTTGATGTTCTAAACATATAGCGTTGACAAAAACGATTCATTTGCATTCATGAAAACAATAAAAAAAAATCAGTGATTTGTAACAAACATAATTAACTAGCTGCTTGTATCACAATTGTATATTGTTTACGTGCAACGACTCACAAAAATTTCCGGGCATGACATCTATTAAATGAAATAGTATGATATATATATATATATATATTTATTTTTATGAACAAAGAGCAGACATTCAACAAACATAAGCTTGATATAGAGGTTAATTGTAATTAAGTTTATGAATAAAAGTAGATTGTCGTCAATTTATTGTTGTCTGTGATCGTGCCAACATCTTCCATATCTTTGTCGCATGAAATTCTCGTAAAAAGAATTTCGACGGTTGAACATAAAGATGAAAGCTTATGCATTGTGGTACGTAAGCAGCGAAATACGATATGATAAGCATATAACGTTGCCATTTTGTATCAAGATCGTTACAGGCCAATGAGAAAGAAATAATGAGATGAGGTAAAGCACTGATAATGTGTATCATTGACGGAATGAACATTTCCTTCTTTTTTTTGAATTGTTCCTGAAATATTTTCCAACGAGATTTATTTCTGTCTACATTTGCACGAGTACGAGTAATAAGAATCATAAGTGCAATTGTACAAATGAGATTCACCAGAAATGGAGTTAAATAATGAATCATTGTATTTGTTTGATTATAGATTTGAAGAGGCCGACTCAGTTGTGTTGCACACCATTTTCCTATATCATATATCAAAAATAATTATTCAACAGAAAATGATGAATTACCGTTTGCCGTGTATTTGGGATCATCCACAATGTTGTACTTAACCAATTCGTGTACATGTGAAGCACATGTAAATATAGTGATGAGTGTGATGATTGTTTTTGCAATTTTAGGTTTTTGTAACCACCGTTTTGTTGGATAGATTGTCACATAGATACGTTCAATAGTTACAAAAACGATTAGCCAATAACAGATCCGATTGCTTGATGACAAAAGAAAAGACAAGATCTTGCACAAAACCGTGTTGATTATTGGTTGAATAAAGAGGCCTCGTATATTGATGATAATATGAAGAATTTTGCTGAGCAGACAAAACAATGATAGTTGAGAGAATATAGTGCCAGTGAAAAAATAGTGACCAGCTCCATTCAGACGTGTTCTTGGTTGTCGAAATGTAACGAGTGAAAGGAAGTTACTAATGGTACCATAGATTAAGAGCATTGCCGGTACACTGATATACATACTTAAAGATACTTTTTGTTTCCCGAGTGATGATGACAACAAATCAGGACTAAGAAGAGAGACCAAACTGAAACTGAACAATTCTGTATTGTGTTGACATTTTGAACCGAAGTGGCATCGAGGACATAAACATAAATAATCACTTGGTGTATCTATATCGCCTTTAATACATTGTCCTCCTGCCAAACATTGTTTACATTGATCGAATTTTTTATTGTAAAGAAAACACTGAGCAGTATTGTTGATATCACATAGACAGAAATAATCATCATCAACAAAACATAATAATGGTGAACTGTTAGACGTAGTATTGTCGCATAACGTGTGATACTTGGCGACAACATTTCGAACTATCAAATAAAGATGGAAATAATCAAAATGTGTAGAAAAAGAGCTTTTTATTACAATATTTTTTTCTAATCATATAGCTTCCGTTTGCTTGAGATGATCGCAAGCCTATCTCGCAGATTTTAGAAGGCATTCTACTACGGAGAAAATATTTCTTCCAGTGATCTCAGTCGTTTTTAGTATCTCTGATATAGTAAAAATCAGTAAAACATACTTTTATATGTTTCATTACGTAAATTGAAAATGTCATGTGAATGTGAACAATAATTCTTTTTCGTAAATCTGAGAGTCAGATTCAATGATGATCCTGCAGTTGAACTAGTATATAATAGATGATACTGAATCGTTGATTGATTGGTATATAATTTAATCAAACCAAACACTGGATGAATCATACTCTCAGAAGTAATTATTAAATGTGATGGTAAACTATCTTTGTAAAGGACTTGTTTTTTTAAACTCAATTCTTCATGATCACTAATATCGAACAACTGTATTACCGTTGCACTAATTTGCTCACCAGATAAAGTGACTGACTGATTTTCATCATCATAGTTAATTTCGATGACACCCGAACGATATTGACATATCGGACCGAAATAAGACTTCGGACATTGGCAGATGTAAGCATCAATTAAACTATAATGTTGATATTTGGTCAAGCATATTCCACCATTTTGACATGGATTTCGACCGATTTTCATCTGACATAGTCGATCAATAAAACAACGTGGACCATATGAATTCATTGAACATATGCACAGTGGCTTCTGTCCATAATGATCATATTGCGGACGACACATAGACGTAGAAGAACAATAGTTGCTACAATAAGTTATTGTTTCATAGTGAGAGGAAGAAATAAAATATAATGTTATACTCACAGTTTTGATGAACTGAGAAAACAAGATTGATCTTTGAATTCACAATGAGAACCATACGAATTATTTCCACATTCACACCAATATGAATGAATGTCGCTCAACTTATTCATAAGTGGATGACATCTGCCTTCAGTCAAGCATGGGTTGGGTTTTGCAAAGCACGTATGATTTAGTGCCATTTGTGATGGTTGAGTATATTTTAAGACTTTAGCAAGACGTTGTGATGGTAAAAAATTGAACGGAACTGGATAGATCCAAACAGCTAGAAATGCAATGCTCTCATTTTCATTCAATTGATATGTTTCAAAGCGAACTGTATAATGATGTGTATTTGATCGTAATTGATGCGGCCGAGGATAAACAAAATAGAATTTCTGTTTTTCTTTATAATTCTCAAGTGCTGATGTAAAATGAACTTCATGACGATCGAGAACTGTTTCAGTATCATTGATCGTAACAACGAGTAGAGCTAATATTTTGATGGCACCTGTTGATGAACCATTGGTCTGATTTTTAAAGCTAATGAACACTGTTAGTCGATCACTCATGAATTCGCACCGACCTCCGTAATAACTTGGTGGACAAAAACAGTGTACAAGTGACTGGCTTATATCAAACGATTTTTTATTCCCGGCAACTCCACGATTACATATCCAACCTTCCTTAGAAAACTGATTCGCCAATTTTTGTCGAGATGATCTTGTGAATGAACTTTGATCATGAATAGCTGAATCAATTAACAAAAGCAATCGATAAAACAACATATATCGTATTTATAATGTGAACTTACCAATTATTGATGTCTGTGATTTTAATGTTTTGCTCTTGTCATTGTTGTCATTGGATTCATTTACTAGGAAAGAAAACGGAGAATAATTTGGTAGTTGTATGTTAATTGAAGGAAAATAAGATTTCTTAATGCGTGATCGATAAGCTAGCACTGACGAGGGACTTTCAGTTGGACAATAGTATTCATCCTCGCCGAATGGACATTCTATCAAACCGTTACATCGTGAATCTGGCAAGCAGCTTCCATTAAAACAGTGGACATCTTTCACAGTCGCGGTTGAAAGTTGACCATTACATTTCACATTTGAGTTATTATATAAATAAATGCATAGTAGACGATCGTTGCCATTAAGGCATCGATTATCAGTAATGCATTGTTGTTTTCTTTGAATACAACTGTCATTGCTATTACATTTAAATCCAAAACCTAACTGTTTATGCGATGTACAATTCAATATATTTCGTTCATCTAATCCACCATAACAATCAACACGACCATCACCCAGTTGTCTCAGATTAATACATGGCCGATTTAATCGAAAACTCAATGGATCATCTACATTCGCCAACAGACAAGGATATTCAGTTGTGATGTCACACAATTGTGCGAATGAACGTACTGAATTCTCTTTCAAACATCGATTTTTCTGTTGGGTTAAATTTGTTTTTAGTAGCTGAAATAATTTCAAATTATGTTCACCGACTGTGTGCTCTGTTAACAGCTGTATGCCTTCTTCATCAGTTCCATCTGAGCAGTCCCAAACCCCATCACACAACCTATTTTCGGAAATACATTGACCTGATCGACATTGGTAAAATGCTTTGGACGTGTAATGTGATGGACATTTCCATTGATGACAGTCAGTTTCATCAGCACCATAACTCTTTTCCCAATAGGAATCACAGGAATTCCAGAATTTCATCGAGTTATCGACTTTTTCTGTGTTGTCTGTGTCTTCGATGGACGATTCTGCAATGTATTGTCGAAGAAATATGCAATCGGCAGAATCTCTACTAACACATTTGATATGATTAAGTTCGACATTGTACTTTTCAGAATATTCATCGTGATTGCTTTTCTTACAATTGACACGATTATCTCCAATTGACATGACCGTGAAAGAAGTTTGTTCAGTTTCTGAACATCGAAAACGATGCTTTTGAATTGATGAATCAGAATAATCGCCAAACCAATTATCCATTGTCTCATCTGCCGCTAGAAAGAACATCAGAATATTTTTGAATCATGAGTTCAAACAAAATATGAAAAAATCAACGATATAATTAAGGAGTGACACCAGACGCCGAGCTCGTTAAAACTGACCTAACTCTCCTAACTCAAAGACGATATGGTACAGATCAGAGGTGCCCACAGGGTCAATTTTATTGCCCTGTCCTGCCCTGCTTTTTATCGTAACTCGCCCTGCCCTGGCAGGGCAAAATCATTTTCAAATAATTTGTGTCCTGCCCTGCCCTGCTAATTAAGAAGATTTTTTTTCATATTTAAATTCAAGTGTAAGTAATCTTTTTTTGTTTGAAACATAGTTCAGCAAATAGATAAATGATCAGCAAATAATAAATTAGCGCTAATTGAAAAAGTGTATATGATGATATTGCATCATCACTGATGATCCATCAGTAGATCGCCTTGTCCACGTAACCCGTTACTTCGCTGATCCAGTTTTAGGAATGTTTTGTGTCAATATAAACAGATCTCAGCGCATTTTCTGGTACAACTTTTTTACACTGGTTGTGAATTTGGACTTTTTTTTGTTAAAAAAAATTGGGTTTTGGCATCGAAAATTAAGTTTTCATAAATTGTATTTTCAATTTTGTAACCAAGAAATTTAAAACGAAAATGCAGAGTAATATTGTTACAGTCATATTTTTATTCCTTGACTCATCGACGTTTGTATACTCATTCCGTGACACATATTCCCCCTATATATACTCCTCTTTCTTCAATGATAAAGTTAGTTCCATCGTTATGGTACTCATTCGTTATTAACATCAAGAAGGCACAGGGATCTCTAATAAATATACCATTCGATGCAGAATTTGATTCTTTACAAAGTGGCCTGTTAATTGTTTACTCACATTCTTCAGGACAGCTTCTAAGCGCTTGTACAGTTTCTAACTTACTATACAATTATTGAGCTCGTATTTTGGATGTAGCAACTAGATTTTTTTTACAGAAGGATA
>OENM01002934.1:0-13091 GCA_900239745.1 Rotaria magnacalcarata
AGCCACATCCACCCACACCCACACCCACACCCTTCCGGCGTAATCCGGGCCGGCATCCGTTAGTTAGGAATCCGGAGTAATACGGATCGGCTCCGGTCGGTTTTACTATGGAACTCATCGGATTCCGGCGTGATCCGATACCGGATCCGATCGTTTCTTGTAAGATGCGTAGGTCGGAATGAATCTCCTGGGATCAGAAGATAATAATACACGATATTTTTTCCATGATTTTGCCAAGATCTTAGGTACAAATTTATCTGATACAACCATACATCGCAGTGTCCTGATAAATTGCGAGGGGACGTCCTTTGCAAATAATTTTTTCGCTGGAACCCTGACAAGCGCTGCGATGTATGGATACAACCAAGATATGTACATACAAATTATCTTTCCAAGATTTCGATAAGATCTTGCTTACAATATGTTCGACTAGGGTAAGCAACAGTTGAAACACGTCGTATGGAGCTTAGAATTGAATATTCTTAAACAAACCGTCATCCTTATTATGGCATGAAGTAATTTACAATGAGTATAGATGTTTTAATTTTATTGTGCTTCATTTTGTTTTGTATTATTTTTATATCGGTGCTTGCTATTTTACTGTATGTGTTTTAGCTTTTATTACAGAATGAAATCATATCCAAATGCACGAGAGATAGGAAGTGAATGGCGAAAATCATTCTGTTCTACCATTTTATTGTGATTTATCTGATAATTAATTGGCATGATAAATCGTCGATTTTTGCGCGATTTTCATCATATGTGATACCAAAAAAAAGTGATTTTATCGAATTATTTCGAGCAGTTTTTCGAGTAGTCTGATTTTCAATGAAATTCTGATACCAACCGTGATATTTACACTTTGATAGTAAAGAAAATGGTTGCCTTGAACGAAGGATAGAATCTATTAGGTTTACTAGCGAATCGAATCCAACGTCAATCGATTCTGTTTGATTGTTATTAAAACATACCCTATTTTGCTTCGAAATGCGGTTGTTATTACATAAAAATATTAGCTTTCTCTGTTTTTAAAACCAAGAGCAAACCATCAATGATGATAATATTCGAGTATCAACTCGAATTAAAATTTCCCAGTGTGGTTCCAATAAAGTTTAGACAAACTAAAAATTTTCAAGTCAGCGTTGACATTAGCTATATTTGATCGATGCAAATTATCGTCGGAAGATTGCGTCTTTGTGCAGAAACGAAAAAAAATTCATATTCATACTCCATTCTTGGCTTCATTTCTAAAGTAATCAAACAGACTGTTTTAATTATTGATGAAATGCAGAATTATATGTAAGACCTTTGCTTTTTCGTAATAAATTGCAAAAAGCAGCTATGCAACTGCCATTATTGATCGACATACAAAATTTTTAGTTATATGAAAGAAATAGGACACTTACATTGGTAAAAAATTTGTTTCAGTAATCACATCGAAATGACTTACGCTAAAAAACAATGTCGTTATCCACAATTTTCTAATTGGCTAATATCAGAGCATGATAATTTCAAAACTAGATCCATATTCAACAAAATCAATGCAAATAATACTAGTCCTATTAGTGAATTCTGTAATAGAAACAATGAACATAGTTCAGAGAGTCAGGAAACAAACAGGTAAAAAAACTAAACAATCTGCTTTAGAGTTTAGAATTTTAACGTAGTGAAGTTTTAGAAAAAGATATCTGCAGGGCACAGTGAAGTGCTGTTCATGTATACCAGAGTTCCTACAAGGGATATTACTTAGTGCATTGATTGGCGGTATAATTTTGGCAATTGTACTTTTTTTATTATTATAGACCCGTTTACCATTTCCAGTGTAGGGTGAGAAACAAAAAAACATACACAAACACATAAAAGAAATTTAGACAATAAGAAAGAAAGAAAAAAATAGAGTCTTTACATAGTAGATGAATGTTCAGATGATCGCTGCTGAGTTAGAAGCCAATGTATATCCATCAGACTATTATCCTCTGGTGAACCAGTTTAAATAATAGTCATCATTGCTCTCCCAGTTCCAATTTCAGTAGGTGATCCACAATTTGCTGCTTTGTGATCCAATTTTGTTCTTGTTACACCAGGCTCTTGCTTTAACACACGCTTTCACGTGGTTCGTGATTCCCTGAGGTTTGAAATTTTTAACACAACCAGGACACTTGTATTGATTATTTCTGTCTTTTATTAACAGTTCTGTAACTTTTCGTTGTATCACTCCCTGTGCTACTGCTCTTTCTTTTACTCTCCTTACCACTGCTCGTTGTTTATATTCAAATACAATTTCTTTGATATTGTTATGTACTGCCTTAGTTTGTACATTTATGTTAATTGCTTTTCGCCATCTATCTCTATCCTGAGTTAGACTTCTCCAGTTTCTAATTTGAAGTGCATCGATATCGAGCATGACTTTATCTTCCCACCTTTTCCGTATTCCAATACTATGCGGCCTTTTTTCGTCATGAAAGTATGAAAACATGATCTTTTTCATTAATGATGCTTCATTATCATCGTATACAGCTCTATTCACATGTCCGAACCATCTCAGTCGATTTCTACGCAGGATGTCTTCGATCGATGGTTGTCCAGTGATTTCCAGTAGTTTGTCATTTGACATCCTATCACCTAAGTTTACTCCTATGATTGTACGTAAACATCTCGTATACAAACTTGTTATTCTACGCTCTTGAGTTGTTGTAAGCGACCAAACTTCGCTTCCATATAATAAGACTGGAAGTACACATGCTCTGAAAATTCGGAGTCTTGATACTATTGAAACCGATTTTCTATGCCAAATTGAATATCGTAGCATATTAAATGCTCTAGCAGCTTTTGCTAGGCGGATTTCTAGCTCTGTATCTTGTCGTTGATCTCTGGTAATAGTGCATCCCAGATATGTGAAAGAGTCAACTGTTTCAATCTTTTGATTTCGAATGTTTATATCAATATTAGGATGGTCCACTTCTTGTCCTTTCAAAACCTTTCCATGTTGATCTTCCTTGAGTTGCTGTAATGTCATAATGCATGTTTTCTTAACGCTCATCGTTAAGCCAAATTTTTGTGTGATTTTTTCAAACGATCTTATAAATTTTTCCAGATCATCAGTAGTTTCACACATTGCAACCAAATCGTCTGCATATAGAAGAGCCAAGACATTAAAGTTTTCATACTTTTCACGACTTCCGTGAAAGAAATCATTACTACCATATGAAAATTTTACACCAGCAACACTAGCCTCTTCAATAACTTTTCTAATGACAAAATCAAATAGGATATTGAATAGCATTGGAGATGGTATTCCACCTTGCATCACTCCTGTTTCTATGTCGAAACTGTCTGATAGTTCTCCATTAATTTTTACTTTTGCTTTTGAATCCTTATATAGCATTCGTAGCAGATTGACCAATTTTTCAGAAATGCCGTAGCTTTGACATATTCTCCACAGCAGCTCACGATTGACTGAGTCGTAAGCCTTTGCAATATCAATGAAGCACATGAACAAAGGTTTATTGAACTCTCTCCTTCTTTCCATTGTCATTTTCAATGTGAATATTTGATCAATCGTTGATTTGTTCGATCGAAAACCAGATTGTATTTCTAATAATCGTTCATCGACCGAATTTTGAATACGGTTGAGAATGATACGTGAGAATATTTTGCCAGTTACACTCAGTAACGAGATACCTCTGTAATTGTCACACAGCTTTTTGTCTCCTTTGTTCTTATATAGCCTAATTAGAGTGGCTGAACTCCATTCCTTCACCACCTGTTCATTCTCCCACATNGAGAAGGATACGTGAGAATATTTTGCCAGTTACACTCAGTAACGAGATACCTCTGTAATTGTCACACAGCTTTTTGTCTCCTTTGTTCTTATATAGCCTAATTAGAGTGGCTGAACTCCATTCCTTCACCACCTGTTCATTCTCCCACATCTCAGTGAACATTTCGTGCAGCCATTTTATCACTGGCTCACCACCAGCTTTTAGAATATCAGCTGTCACTTCATCACTTCCTGGAGCTTTTCTTGATTTCATTTGATTTAGCGCTCTTTTCACCTCTTCAAAAGAAGGTCGTGCGTTCTGTCGTTCCAAGTCCAACCTTGATGGTGCTGTTATTTGAACCTCATTTATTACATATGGATCAACAGTTGAATGAACATTCAACAATTCACAAAAATACTCGCGCCAACGTTCTAATTGGTCGGTTGAGTTTACGAGTAATTTGCCATTTTTATCTTCAATAGGCATGTTTTCCACTCTTTTACTTCCTCCTTTAAGACGTCTTATGATCGAGAATGCAGTTGCAGTATCGTTACTTTTGATAGACTTCTCTATCCCCTCACATACTTCGTCCCAATATTCTTCCTGACGATGTTCAATCTTCGTCTTGGCTAATTTTCGAAGACGCTTGTATTTGTTCCTATACTCCGCTTCTAAATTTGTGTGGCGATGGTTCTGCCATTCCACGAATGCCATTGACTTTTTATCTATGATTTTCAATATTTCATCTGTAAGCCATTCTTTTTTTTTCGATTTACTTTCTTATCAAGTATGAAGTGTTCTTCTGCTTTTTCTTTAAGATGTGATACAAACAATTCATACTTCTCATCAATGCTAATTGTATCCACGTTTGCATCATCAAACCTTTCACGAAGACCTTTCTGAAATGCTTCTACTAGTTTCTCATCTTTTAATTTTACGGCATCAATGCTTGTTTTCTTCTGTAGGACGCCTTTCCTTCTGCTTTTCAAATGAATTTTGATTTTGGTACGCATCAAATGATGGTCCGTTCCTATAGCACCTGACGCTCTTCTATACATTCGAACGTCTTCCACGCTCGATCTGAACTTCTTGTTCACTAACGTGTAATCAATCATGTGCCATATTTTGTTGCCTGGGTGCATCCAAGAGGTTTGATGAAGTAATTTATGTTGGAAGAATGTATTTGATACGACGATATTGTTGATCTCACACCAATCAACGAGTCTCGCTCCATTCTCATTTTCTACATCGACTGTGAATGGTCCAACACTGTTTATTGAAGCCGGTTGTTGTTGATTTCCACCTACTCTGGCATTTAAATCACCCATGATGATAAGCATATCATTTGTAGACACGTTGTTTATGGTATCTTGTAGATCAGAATAAAATTTATCAGCGTCATTTGCCATTTGTTTCGCCGATGGGTTAACTGGAGAGTAAACAGATAATACTGTAATATCAATTGGTGTGCACTTCAATCTAATTTTGATAATTCGCTCACTAACTGCTTCCCATTCAGACCCTGAATCTTTCCATACCTTTGTGGCGATAGGATCAAGGCAGATAGCCACACCGTGTGCTTTTCTGGTTTTATTATCACTTTGAACACCAGAATAGATCATTGTATAATCATTTACAAATTTCACCCCGGAATCACACATACAAGTTTCACTTAGTGCAGCTACTTGTATCCGATATTGTTTCAGTTGTTTGATGATTAGTTCTTTCTTTGATTGTTTCACACATGATCGAACATTCCATCCACCGAAATATACGTGTTTTTGTGCGTTCGCACATTTCGTTTGTTTCTTTTCGTTAGCAAGACTTGTTTAACGTCCAACTGACAGGTTGCTAGCCTAAAAATCAGACTGTTGGCTACCGGCAGCCCAGGGTCGCCTCCCACCACTGTAAACAGTAGCAGGTCCCTGTAGAAGTTCGAAAACTCCCCCGGCAGGCGGAAAATAGTATATGCAAAAACATATCTAAGTAAGCATGAGAAAAAAACTGAGGATTTTTTATATTATTATTTATTTAAATATTTCTCTTAGAATATTCTGCTAGTGATAATTAACCGCACAATAAAAGGATTTTACGTCTGCATACCCCACCATAGATCAGCAAAGTACACGTTTGTGTCGTTCTTTTTGAGAACTGAGCGTTGAAAATTAAAAAAGAGCCGTTTCGACAAACTATTATACTTGATTTTTCATGTAGAGCACAAACGAACTCATTGATCTACTGTCTAGACCCAATTGAAATTCTTTTAATGATCAGTTTAAGATACGAATAAATTCAACGAAATTTATCGATTTTGCACGGCCAAGATTATCAATATTCTAAAAAAGCTTTGAATGCGGTTCTGATGTCAGAACATTATTGGATCAAGTTGTTTCAATTATGAGTAGACCTACGACAGTTCCATATTAGTTCCGATCTTCGGAACTGTCTCACAAGTTCTTTGATCGGAACTGAACTGTCTGAACAGTTCTTTGCTCGGAACTGAACTGTCTGAACAGTTCTTTGCTCGGAACTGAACTGTCTGAACAGTTCTTTGATCGGAACTGATCTGTGTAAAACAGCACCGTGATCATCTATATGGGCAGGGCTGCAACAGTTCTCGATAAGGAACTGTTTGTTATGCCACAGTTCCTGAAGAAGAACTGTTCTGTGAAAGCAGTTCTCGAAAAAGAACTGTTTTGTGGAAACAGTTCCCGAAAAAGAACTGTTCGGAGGATATGGTTCCCGAAAAGGAACTGTTGGGAGGATATGGTTCTCGAAAAAGAACTGTTATGTGGAGACAGTTCCAGAAAAGGAACTATGTATTGGGTACAGTTCTTTGAAAAGAATCGGTTCCAAGAACTGAGAGCTGTCGTAGGTCTAATTATGAGTATCTCCTAGATTGTAGCTTATAGATGATTGGCTATCAACATCTGCGACTTTTTTTCATAAATATCAATCTCATAATTTCAATAAATCGAATAGATATTTATTGTTTATCGAAATTTCGGAAGACAGGAAACCAATCCTTTTGTTTTTCCTATTTCAAGAAATGTTCAGCTTCTTTCTCTATCTAGTCGTCATTTGTCGATGGTCCAACAGATGACACGTATTCGATTGAAACCAATAATTCGATGCATTCATGTATTTTTTATCAAACGTCCTGGCTCCAATCAACAACATCTAATACTAATTAGTATTGTTAATGTTCTTCTTTTGCTTATGCTATTTGGTTATATGTCAGTACTTGCCATTTTTGCCTACGGACGTCCATTTTGCATGGATGCATTCCACGTTGGCATGCTCATCACAACTCATGCAATTAGCGCCTGTATATTGACTGCGCTTATCAGTTTGTTCAAAAACCACAAACTCGACAACACCTATTTGTATCCCATCATCGGTTTGTTTGGTCTTGTAGGAGATCTTGTTATCTTCGGATTAGCCAAACGCACATGGTTACTTTACATAGGTTTGTTTATGAAATAAGTTTTATTTATATTTGACAAAATGACTTAATCTATTTCGTTCTAGCGGCATCTATTGGAAGTTTGTTTTTTATTACAATGCCAGTACTACGGTCCAAACTTAGTAGACTCGTAGAGCCGAGCGAATATGCCATTGTGTTCATCGCTGCGGCCTTCATTGAAGCAGGTGGTGACAAGGCGATCGATGCCGCATCGAATTCTATCTACAATGCATCGCTTCATTTTTGGCCTGGACTCGTCTTTCTAGTCCTGACGCTCTTAAGCATTTTCCCATTGTTTATCATGGGGTGAGTGAATGTGTTAAACCATTCAGTAGATTTTTTGCTGATGTTTATTTTTCTCTACTTTGTAGTTATTTGGCATATTCTGAAAAGAAAACAGTACCAATTACAACATCATCTAACAATACGAAAGTTTGATAGCGCAATCGTTAGAAAAAACTCCGAGAAAATATCTCCTTAGTCAAAATCATACAACAATGTCGTTCTTTTTTCTTCACGTTTACAACAGTTAATTTCATTATTTACTAATTCAAAAGGATTTTCAAACCACGTACTTGATAAATCTTTGACTGTTAAAATTAAACAATAAACTTTCCATAAGATAACGTTTGAATAACTGGAAAATGTTTTTAATATTTGTACTTGAAGAGCAATCTGTACCATTGAATCATTTATGTTAATATTATCAGCGAAAGTTCTGTTATTGTTACGGATGTGTATGTGTGTGAAACTGTGGGTATTCATCATCTTTTAATCGATACGTTCAATTGAATGAACACATTGTTTGGGTTCATTTTCACCCTCCTTTTTTTACTTATTTGTTCAAACAATTCGAATATCTGATTATATCTTCGTATTTTAACTAAAATTTTTGATCAATGTTCGACATGATTTTTTTATTTCTACAGAGCCTAAAATATTTCATAATACTGACCGATGATTTGTAAGTTTCTTATCTTTTTCCATATTTTCCTTATTATAAAATTCTTGCTAATAAAAGTGTTTGTTTTTTCAATTCACAATGATAATTCTCACTAGTTCATTGGCAAGCACATGCATTTTATTGATTTTTTTAAATTATATTCCGTTTGCCAAATTCGACTACAAGTAAATACCAATTAATATTTAAATCTCGATGGTTTTTTCATTACCGAACATTCAAGAAGCTAATCGTATTCTGAAATGAATATGTTTCTTTTCTATATTCGCTTATCAATATAACGATTAGTAAATAAAATCAACAGGAAAAAAAGAAACGTGATTGTTGTAAAGGAAGAAAAGTCATACGATAATTATCATAGACATTGATATATCTATACACATTTACAGTGGTCATCAAACTTATCCAACCGCGTAATAAAAAACGTTTCTGTTCATTTTTTATTAAAACAAAAAAATGTATGTTCTCTTTCAAGTTAGACTGATTCGTGCTCATTTTTGTTTTCCTCAAGTCAAAAACAAGTTATTGACGTTGGCCTCACAATTGTCTATTACGCATTTCGTGGTAACTGACATCAGCGAAACCAAGTTTAGATAATATAAAACAAATTGAACGAATGCTTTCACGATGTTAATGATACATTTAAAGTCGCTTATCAATTATTCATTGTAAAAGTCGATGGTACCGTTAACTCATTCTAAAACTCTTTGCTATCGAAACAATTTGATAATTTTGGTACTAAAAACTAAGTAAACCTCCCCCGTAATAGAAAGCCCTCTCGGATGAAAAGGTTCTCTCCGATTAGAAGACCCCCTAAAAATTTTGAATAACCGCCGGAATAGACGGTCCGGCCTTTATAATTCATCCAGGTTTGCTATTACTTTATATATCCATCACTTTTCGCAGAAAAGAAAATTATAGCTATATACGACGACGATAAGAATATGCTTTATCTTTCCATACCCGAAAAATGGATACAAACGATGATTTACCGTCATCCGATGATAGTCGACTATTCATCTTCCATGTTATGTTCTCTACAATCTGAAGCTAGTGACACACCATCAAAGAAAAACAAAGCGTCTTGCCTGGTCCATGAGACAAACTACGAGCGATTGAAAATTATGAGAAATCTAATAGTAAATAATTTCTACCAACATAGACTGTTTAAAATAGAAGAGCCCCTTTGAAATTTCATCTACTTTGTCATTATAGAAGGTCCCAGGCTTTTTATTCCGGGGGAGGGGTTTACTTAAAATTGAAATAATACTTCCTAAACTGCCTAAATGATTCTGTACGAAAGTTAAATAGTTGTGTGTGTGTGTGTGTATGCTCGAAACGTTTATGAATGAGTTCAACGGTCATGAACGCATTTCAAAAAAAAATATTAATGAAATTTATTAAGATCGCTGAAGTAGAATTTTAAACAAAGAGTGACAAATCTAAAATTATTACTAATTTTCAAATCAACATGTCAAAATTTTCTAAATTTCAAAGCGCAAGAATTTTCAAATTTCTGCGAGTCGAAAAATTTGATACAAATTTTAATAATCTCTGTTAGAATCAGTACCCTATAATTTCTAATGCTCAGCAGATATCAGACATCGGATATTTATTTTCTATGCGTAAATTCAAATTCTTAACATTTATCTACTCTCTACATATAATTTCAAGTTATCAGCAGATATCAGATATTTACTTTCTATGCATAATTTCAAATTCTTAACAAAAAGTGAACATCAAACATGTACGTATAGTGTTTCTATTGAAACTAACCGGAAAACCAGCCATCTAATTCCCTCTACTGAAAGCAGGGTCTTACCCCGAAATGAAGTGATTACGTTTCTTNGGTCGAGGAATTCGAATCCTTTGTTAGTTTCCGTAATTTTTTACTGGTTGAATTTTTTAGTCAAATTAATATTTTTGTGAAACAATGATTTTTCATAAAGTTTGATCAAAGGGTTTTGGGGTCAGTGAATTCAAATTTGCGATCAGTTTTTTCGAAGCCTTTCAGTCTTTGATTTGAATGTGGAAACACTTTTATTATACACCAGCTTGTTTTCATATTTTTGCAACATGTTTCGCTGGTGTTGTCTATGAAAAACAGTATCCTTTTATTTGTGGAAATCGATATAATTTTTCCTAATTATATGATCTTGTTTTCCCCAGTTACAGTAGGTGTTAGTGTATTTCTTCGTCTTTTGTCATTTTTCATTTTTCAGAATAAGCGAACGGCCATAAAAGACTCTAGAAGGGGCTGGTAGAACTTATGCAAACACATCTCCTGTTTAAATATTGTAGGAAGTCGCCAGCGACCAGAGTAGGTAAATACGTATTTTGCATAAAACAGTGAACCTCAATTGGTTTTTGCCCCCTTAGTATTTTTCACTTTAAACTACTATAGTTTATTGTTTTTTCAATAATGGTGATATAACGAGAAAGTGCAGACTTTACTGCATTCCATAACATATTAACCAAAAATATCAAATGAAGATCATTGAACAAAAAAATCATTAAAAGAAAAATATGGTAACTTTTTTACTACAACATGCCGTTAGTGATGCCATTGGTTTTCTGCTAAGTTATGCAAAAGTGTCTTCTTGCAGCGTGAAAATTTTAGCGTTTGAAATGCTCGCCGAGTCAATCATTTTGCTATAAAAATGTCAAGGGGGAACAAACTGATTTCGTGATTTCATGATTTCACATGGAGTTTTTGATTTCAGATGATTTCAGCTGATTTCAAGCGATTTCAACTGATTTCAGATGATTTCAAATGATTTCAGATGATTTTAAATGATTTCCCTTAGTAAATGTATTAGTAGAATTTGTTTTTGTTTTCTTAAATGTTAGTATTTTTTCTCTCTGTTAACGTAAGTCTAGTTATGTAAAGCGCACAGTAATACACAAAATATCCCAAATGATGTCAAAAAGGAAATTGGAAATGGAATGAAAATAATCAACTATTGTCCATTTCAGAAGAGAAGAAGGATGGTTGTGTTTTGATTAACATTTTAACAGAAATAGCTATCGCTCTGTAGTTTTCACTATTCGATAGAAGGGGTCACTTTGCAACTTTCTATAGATGATTCAAAGGATGAGTGGCGGTAAGGTCATTTTTCATCCCCAAATATTTTTCAAAAAAAGTGTGTGGTTAGAATCAGCATTGAATTCTGAACAAAATAGACTAGTTTATTTTTTGTAAAGATCAAAAATAATTTTTCGAAAAAAACGTTGTTTGTCGTGGACCCCCTGGGGAACGAAAAACCTTTTTTAAAGATTTCGCACCAAGTTTAGATTATTCGTAGGTTATCGACGCTGCTGATAGTGAATATGATATTCATTTTGCTTCAAAATACTTATACAAACGGAATCAAGTCATTCTTTAATATTAGAAGACAGCTTTGGTCCCATTTCCCTAAGCATTATGAAGCAAGATGAATATCATATTCATGATCAGCAGCGTCGATTACCTACGAATAATCTAAATTTGGTGTAAAATCTAAAAAAAAAAGTTTTTCGTTCCCCAGGGGGTCCACGACAAACAACGTTTTCTTCGAAAAATTATTTTTAATCTTTACAAAAAAATTAACTAGCCTATTTTGTTCAAAATTCAATGTTGATTCTAACCACACACGTTTTTTTGAAAAATATTTGAGTATGAAAAATGGCCTTACCGCCACTTATCCTTTTATCTTGTGATATTAATAAGCCGCGAGTAAAATCCCAAGCAGCAGATAAAGGCCTATACAAATCATATAGCATTTGAATTATGAGGATTACATTTGATTCGCCTGCTCATGATCTACAATTCTATACAAATCCGAAATTTTTATTAATAAAAATTATGGATCTCTATAGAATTGTAGATCATGAGCAGGCAAATCTAATGTACTCCTCATAACTCAAGTGTTATATGATTTTTATAGGCCTTTATCTGCTGCTAGGGATTTTACTCGCGTCTTATTAATATCATAACATAAAATTTTGAATCATCTATAGAAAGTTGCAAAGTACCCCCTTCTATCGAATAGTGAAAACCACAGAGCGATAGCTATTTCTGTTAAAAANAAAATACAACCACCCTTCTTCCCTTTTGAAATGGACAATAATGTGTGTAGTAAAGTTTTATTCGTCAGTAGTTAGCACTGGGAAAAGCTACTTTTTAAATATTACCAAACAAAAAGCATGCGAAAAATTGTTTGTCTTGCTTCATTGTCATTTTTCAAAGTAGCACAGAAAATCATACCCATGTACAGCAAATGATGATTTCAAGTGATTTCAGATGATTTCAAGTGATTTCGGATGATTTCAAATGATTTCAAATGATTTCAAATGATTTCAAGTGATTTCAAATGATTTCGCATGATTTCGAGTGATTTCGAGTGATTTCGAGTGATTTCAAGTTGATTTCGACTTCCGAAATCAGTTTGTTCCCCCTTGCAGTTTCAATAAGAACTGTTGAAGTTACGTAACACATAACTAAAAGGATAGATGTTAACCGATATTATGATAGACGGCGAAGCAGAATAAATTACATTTTTTTCTCGATTCAGTACTACAACAACTGAGAAGCCTATAACATTTTTCAGCTGACAGCGTTGGTGATAACTTAAGCGCTTGACTAACATTTTGGTTTTAGTTTTTCCGCAGTGATTTTCCATCCGTAACATTGACACCACTCTGTACCGGTCAATATATAACTGGAAATGATCGACAAATGAACATCTGCCATTACTCATTTTTTTCTCTGGTCAGTGTTCAGGTAGATAATTGAAGCACATTCACAACTGTTAGAAGCATCCATACTTCATATCGAAAATTTTCCCAATATGATCGGTGTGCTCAATGATAGGATACCCGAACTATTGTCTCTTACATTGCTTCAGTCAAATGTCAGAAAATG
>OENM01002936.1:0-13082 GCA_900239745.1 Rotaria magnacalcarata
GATTAATTGCTTGGTGTGGACGCTTGTTGAATTAAAACAAAATTAATTCTGACGAATTTTTGGTGTGTTTGGGGTCTTTGACTATGATGTACACTACAAATATTAGATTTCAGCAAAGTAGTGAGTGAATTAACATTATTGGTCGGAGGACAAATGGAATAGGATAAATACACTGCGTATTTCAGTTAAATTATTTTGTTTCAGCTAACTGAAATAAACGTCTCTCCTGTAAAAAAGAATGTACTTTTTGGAAATTTTCTTAAGTGAAGATTTTCCTTTTCAGTGTTTTCTGTCATACGTGTCATTAATTCAATGTGCTGTCATGAACAGCGATCTCACATATTCAAAGTGCTGAATCTTTTATGTAATGGATAATTTCGTGCACGTTTTCCTTACCATTCCAATAAAGATCTATCATTGCCAAAATATAAGTTTACTTTAATATAATACTTGACTGCTTTATCCAAAATTTGAAACAATTTTTTCTAGGTTATCGAATTGGTTTGCTTCTCTCATCATTTATCATATTGTTATTCAACAGCGTCCTCTTTTTCTTATTTATAGTATGTGTATTTAATCTTATTGTAACCATTCTCTATGGAAGTTAGTTTTTTAATTAAATTGACAAGTTTGTCAATTGGCGACGGCAATGGTGACGATGGTAAAACGTGTAGATCTTCTCTACTATCTATTTTTCGACATTGGTTTCAATAAACTATTCTATGCTCTCTCTCGCTATAAGACAATAGTTCATGATGAAGTCAATGTAGAACAATCTACCATAGAAAGTTTACAATATTTTGCACAAAACAGATTGCCTGAATACATCAAGTCGGATCAAACCGGATGTTTTCTACAAATAAGCATTGCCATTTTGTTCAAACTATTTTACAAGTACTCATCTCGTCCAAACTTCATGTATAAAACAATAATGTTTGTCTTGTTTACATTATATGATTAGATCATCATTGGTCAATTTGACATTCTTATGATTGAAAAATATTCCGGTTCATTGTGACAATTACTGTAGTTTTTTTGTTCTATTTTTTAATTTTTATATATATTATAAGGAGATGAGTCCGAATACTTAATGATGATTTTAGATAAACAATAGAAATTTCAATTGATGAACGATAACCATAACCAGAAGGTTAATTCTAAATATGGACATTGTTATTTTGAAATCGTATAAGGTTGTACTGGAACTGAGTGTTTAATTTCACTATAAGGAACACATGCGAGTGTGTATCGAACTAGTGAGGGTGGGTTTCTCGAAAGTTTTCTTTTAGGAACTGGCTAACATCACTAAAAAATCGATGATTTTTCAGCCAAGTTATTTCAATACTTGACCGTTTACTATTTTTGTCATACCAAGCGTTATTGACAAGTTGCCAATATAGTGGATCCATGAAGTCTTAAGATAAAGCGCATTATATTTATAGCTTCATTTGTCATCCAAACAACTCTCTGAGTTTTAGCGAAGTGTTAAACATCTTGAAAAAATAATTCTTTCAGCATTAACATGGTGAAAAAAAGTTAACGGTCGCTTCAAACCACATTATTAAGAAAATATATAATTTCGAAAGTAAAATAAGAATAATTTTTCTGCACGAATTTCTAAAGAAAAAAAGTTGTAATTATTTTTATTCGTGAAGCAACTCCTTCAGTCACTTCGACTATCAATTTAGTTTGATTTTTTCAAATGTGTTCAATCAGATATAATGCCTTGATATAGCTAGCGGTTTTGCACCGGTTGCTAGAAATAACATTTTAATGTTTTATGCTCACGAGAACATACGATCGGTAACCTACTTCACTGAACCCATGTTCAATACACGGGTGAGCAACCATAGAAACAAAGTTGCAATCAATTGAAAATATGTGCTGCATCAGTTGAAATAGAAGGATAGAACGATTTTAAAATATATCATAATAATTTAGCCGATATATGGAAAGACGCAATTAATTATCTATCATAATATATGTATATATGATTTGTTGAACTTTTAAAATTTTCTGAGAATGCTTGAGCCTTCAACAGTCGAGCGTACCTCTCTATTAGAGATTTCGCCACTCACAATCATAGTATAAATAATCAGTCATTGAAACACATATGAGCTATTTATTAGCGAATGGTCACAAAGCGATATATCCTCTATGAATGACAAGTAGTTTTTAAATCAGTTTCAACTTGTCTTCTCTTAAGCAAGCCAAATGTTGTCAGCGTGATAAAGTACGAGACTATAGTTCAACAGAGATTTTAAAACTCTTCAATGTCATTGTGAACGATCTAGTAAAATAACCAGCTACGAATTCATGAAAATACAGTCCATAAATTCAATGCCATGAGTATTCTATTCACAAAAACATTTCTGAAGCATTAGTTACAATTTCAAATATTTTTTTCATTGAAGAAATTTGAAAATCTGTTATGATTTCCTCATATGTAAGATTTCGTTGATTACTTATAAACGTATATATGAAATCCTTTTATCATACTAAAACATTTTACTATGTTTTACTTCTTGAAATCACTTAGTTCGCTTCAAAATTGTCCCGGTTAATCGTAAAACATGAGTACCATTTAAACAAAGCATAAGAGCAAAATCCATTGCTTCAATACTCGAAACTAATATTTCTTTTGATGTATTGCTTTGTTTTCGAACGAAACAAACACTGATATACAGCGGAAAGAGAAAGAAAAAAAAATTGGTATTATATTTACTTTAACTTATGAAACAAAAATCATTATGCTATTTTCCGCACACATGCGCCGGCTGATCTGTAAATGCAAGAAATATAGTGAATGCTATTATTAATCGTGCTTGTCGACAACAGGCAAACCAAACTAGCTAATTCAATAGCAAGGATAGACAAATGTTTCAAAACAATAGAAAATAGCCAGTTTAACATAGGCGATCGATAGAGAGCATGCTTAAAAGAAATAATAGTTAGCTATGTCAATGCTCGATAAATGTTTTGAATAGTTTCTTATCTTGATATCGCACAATTGACTGAACGTAAATAACATTAAAATACCCATAGAAAACATTTCATGCAATTCGAATCTAGTATATAAAGAACACAGAGTGCAGATGAAACATATTTTACCGATGTATAGTATTTACATGGCCTCGTTATTCAAAACAGCATTTTAAGTTTTCTCGTAAAAACAAAAGTGATCAATTATTTCAAAACATACATATTTAGCAAATAGTAGATATTATATAAATTGTGCTTTTTAGCAATCATTTGTAAATATAAATTTTATTTATTCAAATATTTGTAATCATTCGTTCTCTAGCTTTATAGCCTATTGAAATAATTAGAAATGACTAAGACTGCTACCGTTCCACAACGGGTAAGTAATAACAAATTGATCTATCGAGGATATACATCTTCAGTAATGCTAATAATTGAAATTGAGGTATATTACTCGATATCAATCTTACATTTCAATGATAGCTCACTTATTCTGTAGTCTACACGTATTTTTGTTTAGGCACATATTCAGGAAATCAAGATTAATATGAACAATGTTCCACCGGTCTTCACTGGATGACGCTTTTGAATTACGAAGTAATTCATAGGGAATGAATTACCGAATAATTAAAAATCAACTAACCACTTACTCACTACAGTAAAAGCCATACGATTATACCAGGGACTACAGGGGACTAGCAGGGACAAGAGGTAATTCAAATTATTTCTATCTTTTATTACTTGTATAATCGGTAATTTCATCTATAAATTCTACCAGGGACTACCAAGGACTAGGATAATACATCAGTTCTATCAGATTTCTCAATAGTAATGTTACATGGGGAAACTAACCAGTACGACTAGCACATCCCCACAATACAGGGGCGGCGGAGCGTCATTAAGCTAGGTGAGGCTCATCATTTTTTTTTCTATCGTGGAATTTTATGTAAGCATCAATCAGAAAATAAGTCTTCTTTTTATTGAACTTCAGAAAAAATAAAAATGGTCAGCATAAAAACAAAGATTTGAAAATACCAAAAAATACTTTTCTTTGCTGCTTCTTTGATGCAAGAATAAAAAATAGCAATATTCAGTACAAAAACAAGTGAGTTGAGCCTCATCTTGCGAAATCTAGGTGAGGCTGAGCCTCATATGCTGAAAACTAGGTGAGGCTCAAGCCTCACCTGTCTCAGTGGCTCCGCCGCCACTGCCACAATATGATTACTTCCCTTTATAGTATTCATAGCACACTCCAGACTTCTACTCCACACAACATGCATCACAACACAACTGTGTGATTCCATACCTTTTCACGCGTAAATTAACAACTTCGACATTGGAAGCTGTTTCAAACCGCATCAGCACCACTAAACAATCAGCTACCTGTTTTTTTAGTCTCAAACCTCTCCATAGCACGTACAAATAGACCGTGTCCTGTGCGTACGGGAACTCAAAACACACGCTTATTACTCACAATGAACGTTTCAAAAGAAGAACCGCCACCTTGTATACATGCATCTAGGTGTCAGGGAAGGGACGCAACACTACATATCTAAATGTGGGTGTCAGGGAAGGGACACAACACTATATATCTAAATGTGGGTGCGAGAGGAAGGGACACAATGTTAGCATCAACAGATGGTGCTCATTGACACTAAACTTGTCACTGTGATATATCAATGATATTAACCCCCTTTGATGTTCTCTTTGATCTATCGGTCATTGGCCGCCTTGTTTTTCTCTCTCTCCCTTGTTAACGAGAGCAGTTGTTGTTTATTATATCCATCGCAAGTTACCATCTCCTTTAATAAAACATCATTATCCTTATTATTAATGTTATTTATAATAACATTAATATTCACTTGATCTGTTACCTCCCACTATCCTTAATTGCATTCTGATTATGTCCAGCAAATACGGGTAAGCCGTTTCAAAGTGAACTCTCATTAACTGAAGGTAGATATATTTTCCCCAAAGATATATTATAGTTTAGCCTACGTGATACACGGAGGATAAAGTCTTATAGGGAGTCTCACACACAACACTATACATTTAAATGTGGGTGCGAGAGGAACCGACACAACACAATATATTTAAATGTGGGTGCGAGAGGAAAGGACGCAACAGTATATATCTAAATGTGGGTGTCAGGGAAGGGACACAACACTATATATCTAAGTGTGTTCCGCGGTGGGGGTGATCTTGAAGTTGGTTGAAATCCAACGTGTGTTGGTGAAAATGAGCAGTAAAAAACAATGTAAACATTCTTCGAAAGAATTGTTGGTGCATCTGAAAATAACATTCTATTTAGTTGTTTATAGCTTTTTTTGTGCCATGTTTAAAGCCGAATTGCTAAGGAAATCAGATGGTAGAAGGATAGAATTGATATATTCATGATACAAAGTATTCATTTAACTATTGTAATCGTGTCACTCTTGTACCCCTCAGGTTCGATGCACCAACAGACGATTGATGTTTAGTGCGTTTTACCCCTGCTTCTTATTGTTTCATAAAATTGATCGAATCCGTCACATTTAGATGACCACGACAAACACGAGAATTCAATCTACTACGATAGGTATTGATGTCGCAAAACCAATACTCCGAAAAATAATCCGTTTTGCTATTGGTATTAGTACTGTGGCACCCCTAGTGGGTGAGCAATTAAGGAAAGTATGATTGTTTGACTTCATTAAGCATAAATCATTGGCTTCGCACACATTGTTTGTTAGGCTATGAAAACGAAATCCCTTTCACAAATCAAGATCTAACATTGAGCTATTGCTAAATTATATGTGTATCCCACACCTTTTGAAGCGCCTTCTATTTAAACACTTTTCATTATCGTCAAAATAAAGATTTATTGAAATACTCCTACTTCCGCCGTTTTTCTTTTCCACATTTTCCCTTTCGACCAAGTTCCCGATAAGCGCCATCGGATCGCACAACCCTCAATATCTAATTTAATGTATAGTATTTCTTTTTTTTTCTTTTAGATTCATTATGCTTGGTAATAATCGTTCGTCACTGTGTTGAAATCTCAAACAAGATAATTATGTTTAGAAAACTAATGTTGACACGCGTGTTTGAAAATTTTTATCTATGATGGTGGTCAGATGACGAGAATGATTGGGAAGGTAGGGGATGCGTAAAGATTTTTATGGCCTAAATTAATTAATTTAGTTCATGTTTATTTAAGCACTAATAATTGTTTAATAAATTCGTAACAGAATATTTACATGAATTCTTCATCACTTCCGTCATCACACTCTTCTTCGTATTCTTCTTCGCATTCCATGTCATCTTGATCGTTGTGTGACATTTCACGATCAAGTGTTTCAAATATACATGGAGCGATGAAGTGCGATTTTATATCGGTTGGAAAATGTGCACGTCCAAGACCAAAGTCCTGGACTTTGATGCCACTCATATGGCAGTTTTTTAAATAGAAAATGAGTAGGGTGAATAGAGTAGATGTTGGATAGTTAAAGCCACGTAGGGAGAATTTGAACTTGGTCAAGAAGGAAAAAAATTGTTCGCAAACAGATGTGTTAATGTTTTGGAAGATAGCACCATGTTGAGGATCGTCTGCGTTCATTTGTGTTCTACACATCGGTCGAGTATGTCCTTTCTGATGAAACCGGTCTATAACAAGCCGCATGTTATACAATTGTTCTGTGAATTCAGAACGATGCAAATAGTTTGTGTCGAAGACCTTGTTCCAGTGTAAACGAAGTGAGCAGGCATTATCGTACACTAATGAGTCGGGAACTAATGCACCTGCCTTCATAATTGTCAACAAATGATCCTAAAATGAAATTGGAAAAAAAGTAAAAATGAACAGTTTCTATTATGAATTTTAAGCTGCTAATAAGATGCAACTGATTCTTTTTTCTAAATATGTTGGCTTTATTACGGCGCATAAATTTCTGAAGTATTTTCGAAGAAATAAACTCGTCTAATTTTCATGATTTTTCAAGATGAATCAATTTTTTATGGTCTTCAGTGAGTTGCTTCACTTATTTCAATATTGTCTCAACTCTATTTGAAGTGGGAAGAGAAACGTTTCTATTAATAAAACTTTTTTTTCTCACTATCGAAGAACAAGCCAAATTTAATATGAAAAACTTTTTCGTTTTTCTAATCTTAAAGTTTGGAACAGAAACTGAGTTCTCTTGCAATCAACCGAATAATTTTGATTTCTATTTTACCTTCTACTACAGTTTCAACACTTGCTTTTTAATAAGCATATTGTTTTAGAAATCGACAATGAGAGATAACTGTATTAAAACATCCTAAAAAGTTATTGATTGGAATGATTTCAAATCTACTGTAACATCACAAATCAGGTCACGGTGCGCTGAAATCTAGACCAAAAGTTTGCATCTAACAATAATGTATGAAGTTCATTATGCTCCCGTTGTACATACGTGTTATAGTACAAAAGCCTATTAACGATTACTTTCAGTCTTTTCTTCCCGACTAAAATGGAACAGGGTTTAAACAATGGTCAAAAAACTCTTTTGAGAAAGGTGAAATCAACATTTACATCACTGTAATAAATATTTATTTTCTGTTATTTTCAAAATAGAACATGGACAATATATCAACTTGCATAGTAAACAAGCAACATACATTGCGTATGCATTTTTCATTCTTTTTGATTTCATGGAGAGTTTGCTCATTATTCTTTGAGCAAGATTGATATCGGTTTGAATTTTAATTTCTATTCGACTCCTTTTTTATTATTGTCTTACGGCATAACAAAAGTAGTGTGAGAAGGATTTTAATTTCTTCTTGACACCCCGATGCAGTTTGTTCTCTATATTGGCTGGCGATGCAAACTCTGCTCCATCACTTCACCATATTTTATCATTCTACAGTCTATTTCACAGCACTGAGAACACCGAAAAGTGATGATTGCTTAACGAATTAAAAGACACTAAGTATTATAAAATTTTGCAACACTTTTTTTTTTATTTTCCAGTTATCTCGAATTGATTAGACAAGGCAGTCATGATTTTGTTTTGAAAAGGCTATGCGATAAAAATCTCTATAAACGTGTATAAAAGTCCCTATTCATTTCTTATTATGGCTTTCTCGTACTTATAATGAACAACGTATGTGATACTGAGTGGGACTTGATATCGCATTAAGAGTTAGAAAATGTTTGGAAGACTATTTTTGTAATAGGAATGTTTTTATACAACTTCTAATGCAAGGGGGAAAAAGCTGAGTTTTTTGAGATTTTATCAGATTTTTATCAAAAATTTCAAAAAACTCAATTTTCAATCAAATTTATCAAAAATATCGGTTTTAATTCAAATCTATCAAAATGTGATGGTTTTTTCATATATTCGTATTTTTTTCCTGTCATAAAATATCAAGAATAACCGTAGGTGAGAGATAGGAATGCAACGCAGACATTGCGGTTCTACATATTTGTCGCGTTTTGATTAAAGGAAATTCAAGATTAATATTATGCAACGCGACATCAAAATAATGATGCATGAAATAATGAATGCATATATTTAATTTTACTGTGTGAAAAGAAAACATATATCAGCGTATGTATTGACTGATATTATTTCTTGTGGATAATCACATGTATCGAGAGGGCACATGTTATCGATCGATATTCTCCGCTTTCAAAAAAAAGAGAACGAAGAAAAAGCGCTGCGTTCTTGGTTATCTATCTATTCGTTTCGTTATTTTTTTCTGCTTTATCGTTCATTTAGTCTGTTTACTCTTTTTATTATCTGTACAGTTCGATTTTACCGGTGTTGCTATGCCTTTGAAAAAACCTTTCATCGATACTAATTTTCTTCCTCGTGATGTTTTCACTTATCAAGATGAACAATTTTACGACTTCGTAAGCACATGTATTGGTCATAAACAAGCAGATTTACTAAAATTTGAAGAAATCAGCAGTGCACAAATTTACTTGACTTGTGGCAATGTTCTTGATATACTCAAGTTGGAATCCTCTGACTTGATTCCTTTCAAGGAATCTCTTTGTTTGAAACTGAACAATAACTCATTTAAAGTTCTTCCTGGTGTAGAGAGTTCATTTATTTATTTAACAGAATTATTATCGAAGAAGAGAAATGAAGTAACCAATTCGATAACACAAAAACTTAATCATCGTGCTTCTTCTAATATTGCTGCGGCAACTAACATTGCTACTAGTGATAATATTACGTCTAGTGCTATCTCGACCGCATCGATTTCCACACAATCACAATCTGACATTGTAACCCACAATATAGTCACAACACCTGATCAACATAGACAATTAATCAATAGAGCGATAGAAGAATGGGTACTAAAAAACAAGAACAAATTCGGTGATCAAGATTTGAAACTCATTCAAGGTGTAGACTATGATATTTATATCACAGTTAATCCCAATAAAGCTGTTATTCGATGCAACTGTGGGATAAAAGCAACATTACGACATATCCGAAATAATTATCAGGCAAGCGACCAGATCTGAATCTTTAAGATAATATTTTTCAAGAAAAAGCGAAGATCGTTCTATGGATACACTAGGTTCTCTATGGATTAAAAGAATTTCTTTAAACTTCGGGCGTTTCAGTCTGTACATAGTTACACAGTTTATAGTTATCAATTGCGGTGTTTTTCTAAGCAAGTATCAAATAGCTACAAAGTCAAAGGGGCTGAATTATAAAACAATTACTAATTGTTAATTCGCTAATTACTGCTAATGCGACGAGAATGCAAGTTTCGCAGTGATTTTATTTCGATTTCCTACATCAAATTATTTCAAAGCGTAAATTTCTGTTTAAATATTTTCTTAAAAAAAGACGCGACTCCAAATATGTTTTTAGATTTCTTTAAGTTCAGAAAAAATGTAGCTTATGGTTTGCTTATCCTTTTTATTAAATAAAATGAATCATGATTATTTCAGTACCATCGAGCAAACTACTGACCTTTTCGTAATTTCAAACTTCTTCAATCGAAACTTTTTACAACTAAGAAACAAAACATACAACTAGTATTGCAATTTGAAAGACTCAGGGAAACAATAATTGATCAGGGATTGGTATTTGCACTTCTACACAAACGCTGTTTTTCTATATAATTATATCTGCTGATTATTTACAAACTTCTTCTTCAGATCGTGGCTCATAAATAAAAATATTTAAGGCCAATTTTCTTTTTTAGGCACACAATTTTTATCGCCACCTTATTTCACCTAAATGTATGATGATTAAGAAGAAGCGTTCAACGGTTATAAATAACGATGATAATGCTCAAATAAACTCGATCGATCATAATTTGGCATTGAGTTCTTCTCATACCACCGCTATTGTCACCACCACTTCATCTATCTCATCAACTCAAAAGCGACCTGCTTCAGCTATCCCTTCTTCTAATGCATTAGCCATGAAGAAGCAAAAGAAGCAGGGTGTGGATGTGGGTGTGGGTGTGGGGTGTGGGTGTGGGTATGGGTGTTGATATTCTCTAAACGTTAGATTGACACCCACACCCACACCCACCCTATGTCATGAAGAATTTGTTAAAATTGAACTATTTTGACTAGTCACAAACGACCTAAATGTTTATTGAGAATTCCAAAATTGCACCACAAGAAAATAAAACACAATTTATCTATTGGCAAGTATATAGATCTACGTATTTAAGAAGTAATTATGCATATAACAGATTGGAATGTTTTAATTTATTAGTATTTTTATAATAACTGCATATTTTGTGTCATTGATATATATTACCAATTCTATTGTTTGAAACTTAAAAATATATTGTGATAGCAAGATAATGATTTACAGGTAAATTTTGAATAAACAGTTCACATCTAATCTTGAACTCTATAGATCATTAAAATATTTGTTTTTTATACTAAAAGTTTATTTGTATTATGATATCGATTAATGCAGACTAATAGAGATGAGAAAATATTACTAAAAGAAATAGCTAAATAATTTTTCTTCCAAAAAGACATAATTAGATTATGATAGGCTCAAGAAAGCTTTGAAACTAAATGAGGTAATGTGGCATGATGGCTATGTGCATATCTAGAAGTAAGTGACTCGATCACATGACTCAATCATCTGAATACTGGGTAAATAACAAATTGGTATGTATGTTTGAATCTAATAGCTGTATACTCACACATTCGAAAAGAGACTAGTCTCATTTCCACGATAGTTTCTAATATGTGGTGCCACAAATCCTCTGCTATATAATATTTTGCATCGTTTTTTTTTGAAAAAAGACTAGATCAGACGAAGCGACACGCTTCTAATGAGGACTAGTCTTGTTACTCGTCCTGTGCTCTTCTGGATTTAGTAGTATATTTTGATTCATAACTGTGATACACTCACGGAAATCTAAGTTTTGCGCGACGTATTAGAGAGAATCTTTAATTATTCGAACGGTATTGCTTCAACAATAGTAGCATACTGAAGCAGATATAAACTCTTGTAAGGTTGCGGAAGCTTCAACGTTATGAAGACTCAATTTGTTTTGATCTTTCACAAACAAATCCAAGTTTTTTTTTACGTTTCTTAAGTTGTTTTTTCACTACCTTAACCCTTTGTGGCCGGATGTTGCCATTTGGCAATATTGTGCCAATATTTTAAGAAAGGTCTAGCTGTACTGTGGATAGATAGTGAATCAATAATTCTATAATTACTACAAGACATTTTAGAACGCTCTCATAGCCCATGAAACAAAACAAAACTTCAGCCGAGAAAATTACCGGAGTCTTCCTGAATACTCCTAAAGAACAGTTGAATCATAATAGATGTTCTTATGGCACCCTTAATCATTCAATCCCACAGGTTACTAGTGGTAAATTTCTCCTCTTTGATCTATTGTATATTGTATCACTCAAAGAGATGATCCAATGAGTACTGACAACAAGAGGTATGGATGTTGCCAAAGGGCAACAGCCGGCGTGAGGGGTCAACATTTAAAAACAATCATTTTTCGTTCTTGGCCATCGTTATTCGCTATTTCGCGTTATTTCATTTATTCATACAAGAGCAAAGCATAAAAAATATATCTGGTGCATTTACATGGCTTTTCCTAGCTTGAAATGGAATTTTCTATGAAAAAAAGTCAGCATGATAGTATTGTAGCTCTCAATAACTTGTACGGAAATAGATATTTGATTTACGTATCGGCATGGATGTAGAGAAATAAAAGATCTACAAGAATACCTATCCTGATTCCCACCAACACAAAAAGCCATACAACTATTCTCTCATTAAGTTCAACGTGTCGCAAATTTGTCATACAAAAGCCAATTTGAATCGCGGAGAAGCAATGCAGGTGTATCGTATATATTTTTTATGCTTTTACTTGAATAATTAAATGAAAAGGACGCGAAATAGTGAATTTTGATGGTCGACAACGACAAATGAATTTTCCAAAGTTTTGATCCTTTACGGCCGGCTGTTGCCAAATGACAACATACAGCCATTCAACATAGAAGTACCGTTCAATTTTAAGAAATAGCTTCCTGCCATCTCTATGGCAGGATAATAAAATATATGCAGCAGAAGAGTTTTAACTATGTCGCTTCTGGGAGCAGGCTGGAAAGGGTTAAGCTTTTAGAGTTTCTTCGATTTTTCTTGGTTGTATCGTGGCTAGTGATCGACTTTGTTATTTGATGTTTGAGTGTTGAAATCCTCAAGAGTTCCGAATTCACGGAATTAGGTCGCATCTCAATTTTGGCGAACTGAAAAGGAATATTTTAACAATCCAGAACTGAAGAAAAAATCAGTATGTTTAAAGTATGCTTATTTTGTGAAATCAAAGCCATGAATTAGTACTCGAGCGTAAATGAACTATGAATAGCTTTTTCATATTTCTAAATTTTGACAGGTCATATTTGATACATTTGTTCTCATGATAGGGATCTTATTTTCATAAAATTGAATAATCATGAATGAAGTTAGTTACGATATTGAATTTAATTGTGGACTATACTGTTCACTACTCTCTAAAAAAAACAGTATTCTCGGAAACCAAGAGAGAAACGTTTCCGAGTGTTCGGAAACTCTTTTCATGCCCTCGAGAACCCTTTTGTCGGTTTTCGAAGGCTCGGA
>OENM01002938.1:2017-13059 GCA_900239745.1 Rotaria magnacalcarata
TGTATTACAATTAGCATTTGATCAAATTTTATTTCTCATGATAATTTTCGTCAAAATAAATTATTTTTAAAGTTCGCTTTTTTATTTCGTTAAAGAGAAGAATTTTTATAACATTTAGTGTTTTTTCTCAAAATTCTACTATATGTAAACATAATAAAAATATTTCAGCTTAGGATAGTTTCGAATTAATACGCTGAACAGATTTGTTCTGCAAAATCTTCATCTATTAAATAAACTATGATAATTTCAACAGAGCAGGCGCGAGTGTCACTTGGTCCTGAAAGGTTTATTATTTTACAAACTACAATATTCTTATTTATCGATTCGATCATTACCAATAGCTTTCATCATCAATATCAAGTATGCCAACGTATTAATTTAAAAAACAATGCACTCTCTATAGAAAAAAAGATAATTATTTTATACAGATAACAACACTACGAATAACGACCTATCAAAGAATACTTGTTCATTGATAGAAAAACGTTATTCTTGCAGGATATCACACTATGAAGTGTAGTTAACAATAAATTGATTTGCCACAGATATTCAAATATTTATCTGATGTTGCAAAAAAAAACTTACAATTGTTCATAGGATTTTCTGACGTACGAAATGAAATTCAAAATAAACATAATATACAAATAATGTCTGCGTGAAATTTAAAAACGTTTTGTTTGAATACATTACGCATAAGATCACGGAATATTATGATGGATTCTAAGACGTTGTTACTGCTGTTTTTTATTTCAGCTTCTCCCTTTTGATGTAGAAAAGAAGATAGGCATCTGCTGAAACGATATCCGTTTCGTAACACATCGATGATACGTACGAATCATCGAATTTGTACCATTCACTTTTACCGTTTGTTTCGTGTCTAGCACATGCTATATAATGACCACCATATATTGATCCCATATGCTTACTAACAGCAAATAAATCGTAAATAATTTTTTCTGATGATAAAATAAAACTACTTAAATCTAGACCATTTATTGGATAATCTACAAATGTGTCTACTTTTTGTCGTAAACCATTTTCATGTGAAAATCGCTTCAATTGTATAATGAGTATAGATGGAAGACTATAAAATTGAAGTTGTTTTGTTGCTTTCGTATATTTTTTACATTTTTCTTGTTGACATGGCCATGCGTCTTCTAAACGTTCCAATGAGCAAAATTCTCGAAGGCAACTTTCAAGAGTTAATTTTTTTACACTCCTATTGAATCGATTAAATTGATTACTGCTTGCGAAATCACCCTTTTCGACAAGTATTACGTCAGATGTAGATAACTGATTCAGTGGCATTTCTAAGTCAAGTTCTTCATCATTTGCCATGGCTATAATTTTATTAGTGAAGTATCGATGAGAAAATGATTCAANAAATGCTTCTATCAGATTTTTCACTTGACCATTTTCATGTACATTGACACATGCCACGTCATTATTTCTATATTTAGCAATAAATGTGACCATAAATTTACGTCCTTGTTGAGTTAGTGGCAATGGCAAGAAACTAATAAGGTTTATCGTTTTCTCTTCATGTTGACACTCAAGACAAGTAATTGCAGATTCTATTTTACCGAAAAATAGTTCTTCTATAATGGTATTTGAATTATTCGGATTATTTTCTTTCAATTCTCTATGTATTTCATCAAGAAGAAAAGTCATAAATTCTTGAGCATCTTGCTGATCCCAAGTAGCAAACCGTGGAGCTTGAACACCAATGATTTCTTTTAGGTGAGTCGGTCGAAACGATGAATAAAGGTTAATATTTTTTTCAGTTAACCATAAATTTCGCAATAGATCAGCATATGCTCCAGTCACTGTACCAATTGTATAAAACTGATTCCATTCAGTATCCTTACATATATCACCATCGGAAACGTCCTTAGCTAGATCATCTAAAAAGAATTGAGTCAATGGTTTTGCATGAGCCAGACATTGAAGTGCGCTGTTCATATAGCAAGTATTTCCAAGATTCGATAAACCCACAGGCATCGAATGAAACTTTCGAGTGTACAGATATCTACTCGGAACAAAAGATGTAGAAATACGGTTGCTGTCACTTACAGGACGAGATGGCGTCTCAGCTATTGTACTAGCAGTAATTATGTTACCAGATTTAATTTTAAAATCAACTAAACATGGAGTTGGTTCGTTATCATCACTAACAATTGATCTGAATGGTATTTTTGATGCAGTGAATGGCTCATTTTTCTTCAGAAATTCGATATTTTTTGTCGAATCATCTACAGTGTTATTGTTGTTGTTCACTGATACTTCAGTCCTAGTAGATTCCATAGTTGAGGTTTTAGTAATGTTCCCGACATCATCTGGCTGATATTTCGAGATTAGCGACGAAGCTCGCGGAACCCTTTTATTCGGGTCATCCGTGGTAGATAAGCCACTATTAGAGGAAATCAGACGACAACTAGCATAAATAGTTTGACCAGAATTTATTCCTAAGGATAAAAGCGTTCGATTCGATTCACTCAAGTTTATCTTCACCTTCGTACGATCGAAAAGCGTAAAATCACAGAGACAATAATCTGTGAATCTTTGTTCGACTTCTTTTCTAAGCATCTCAATTGTTGTTGTATGAGGTATATCGAACAAGAATGTTCCATTCGTAGAAGTGCATTCAACATGAATCACCGATGAAGAAAGTGATGATACGATTTGAACAGAGATCATTGTTAGGTCGGTAACACCCAATTCAGTTAGAAGCTTCTCAGAATTTGATGTTAGATCGAGTTCTTCGAAATCCATAAAAAGATGAATGCGCTGGCGTTCGATTGAATCTAACGAAAATATTTTAATAATATATTCAAGAAGCATTTGTAATGTTGTTGTACGTTTGTTCCATTCATATTCTATTTTGCAGATATGATTCGGACCATAAACTCGTAAACGTGAAAGCCTTGATGATGAGAACTCACATAATGGCGCAAAACAGAGAGTGTATCCTTCTCAAATGTTAAGTTGATCCAATGTCGTGTAAGTATTGAATAAAGGCGCAGGCAAACGTTGATTTCCCATACGTAATTCAACTAGCAAAACATTTCCAGAATTAATATAATCAAGGTCGGTAGTTTTCAAAAACTTTTTAATGACATCATCAATTTTAGTTGTAGGCGAGAATTGAATTTTCACTAATTTTTTTAAATTATGTTTTTGATCAGTGTATTGTAGTTCGAGCTCTATGCATTCATTTGACTTATCATGTTGTGAATCGTAAGTACAATTTTGACTAGCCAAAACCGAGCACTGCATCTCAGACGTGCTAGTATTCGGATGCGAAACTGATATTGAACATGGTGAAATAATTGCGACCTCAATCTATGTTAGGTCGGTGACACCTAATTCAGTTAAAAGCTTCTCAGAATTTGATGTTAGATTGAGGTCTTCAAATTCCATAAAAAGATGAATGCGGTGGCGTTCAATTGAATCTAATGAAAATATTTTTCTCTTCCCCGCCCCGCCCCGCCTTGCCCCGAGACTTAATTTTTTTTTGCCTGACTTTACTGAGGCTCTACTTTTGTTTCTTCAATGGCTACAATCTAAGTAAAAGTCATTTTCTCAGAAACCCAGGAAAATAGATTTCCAGACTGATTCCAGAAACTTCAATAAGTTTCTTGAGTGATATGGAATATTTTTAAGAGGTTCTCACAAGAAAAAAAATGTATTTTCGAGCTTCCGAAGCCTTAAAAGCGTTTTATATAGTGACAAACCTGAAAACGCTGAAAGGTCTGCGGGAAACGTGATCTGTTTCCTAAGATCCAAAGGCACTGTCACTTTTTTTAGAAAGCCCTTCAGTGTTTCCGGATTTGTCTCGGTATGAAAATACTTTTAAAGTTTCCGTAGTTCGAAGATCTATTTTTTCCTTCTAAGACTTTTTAAAGATATCTGAGATCAGTCCAGAAACATATTCAGCTTTTCGGAATCAGTCTGGAATAGAGATGTCAATTTACTGTTTATTTATTTTAAATTCAAGTCTCTATGAATTTTATTTTAAAATAAATTTAATTTTTCGCTATTTAAATTTATTTTTAATTGAAATTTTCCTTATCTCACAAGTTGTACTTAAATTGAATTTAGCTTTTGAGAAATTCAGTTTATCTTAAATTTAAATTCTTAAAATTTGTTTTTCGATTTGATAAATTTTTCTTAATTTAACGTCATCGCTCCTAGTCTGGAAACCTATTTGAGTTTTGGAAAGTTCAGAAGTCCATTTCGTTGGTTTTCTAGAAAACGATTTTTATTTAGAGTCTAACCTAATCTTTATAAGATATTTTTATTTCTTTATTATATGATTTATTTGACCACATATTGCGACAGATAACTGATTTATATAGTATTAGTACAAAACTTGAGAATAAAGAGACCAAGATTGATTTATTTTGCTTTCTATTCTGTGATCAGCCATCAGAAAGGTTTGTCACCAATGATTGTTCATCCAATTATATTTGAAAGTATTGACAAGATAAAGCCTCGTAATACAGGGAAATCTAACTTAAAATGTACATATATAAGTGCAGAGATGGGCAAGTCAAGTCATTTTTGACTTAAAACCAGTCAAGTCAAGTCATTTTTGACTTGACTCTGACTTGACTAGGAAATTTTAAAAAATAACTTGACTTGACTCTGACTTGACTTGGAAATTTTAAAAAATAACTTGACTTGACTTGAAATTATTTTGAACAAGTCTTGACTTGACTTGACTTGACTTGAAATTATTTTGAGTAAGTCATGACTTGACTTGACTTGACTTGAAATTTTCAAAAATGACTTGACTTGACTTGCGACTTGGTCTTAAAAAACAAGTCAAGTCAAGTCAAAAACCGTATAGACATATAGGTGCTTATGCACTGAAGTTTTGGTTTCCAATTTGTAATAAAGCAATAAAATACAATCAAAAAATGCAAAAATATTGTCGCGGAGTGAATTTACCTTGGAATAAAATGAAGGATTTCGGATCTGCTGAAATCATTTTTTATTTTTATTGGTCATCTCACTTCCCAATAATTTTTAATGAAAATAAAATATGTTGATTTCTTTGTTTTACAATAACTGAGACGAGGATTAATTTAGTAGCATAAAGTTAAATTTTAATATGGAATCAGGAAACAACTCTTTCAAGAATTTGTACTCATCTACAAACGAAGTTCAAATAATAGTAGCACCTTCAACTTCAAATACTGAAGAAGTTGCTTCCACGTCTCCGTCGTCCACTACGCCTAGAACTGCTCGTGATAAATTTTTTAAAGATGTCCAATATGATAAAGAAAAGAAGAGATGGTCAGCTGAATGTTTATTATGTGAAACACCTAAAAGAGTTTTCGACGCATTGGGTGTTACTTCAAATTTCAATCGACATGCTCGTGATTACCATACACAAGCTTTTAAGCTATGGCTACAGGAATTAAATGAAGTAAAAGCTATGTCTTCAACGAATCAAAAGAATAAAATATCACAGCATTTTCGCAAAAGAAATCAAGCATCACAACATTCAGCATATCATACAACTCATCCTCGACAAACTGAATTATCGACTGCCATCGTCAACGACTTAATTATTAAATTGGGCTTACCATTATCAATTGTTGAACGGTCAGCATTTATTAATTTCATGAAAACTGTAGATCCAAAGTTTAGCATGACAAGTCGTCGAACATTAAATCGAACCACGATTCCTTCATTATATGAAAAAATGCATGATCGATTAAAAGTGTTTTGTTCATCTGCTACATTTCTGTCATTAGCCTTAGACATTTGGAGTGATAGAAGGTTACGGTCATTTTTCGCTATAACTGGTATGACTTGTTTTAGTTTTAGGAATAATTTATATTTTTTGTCGTTCTTAGGGCACGCCATTGTTAATGGTTGTTTCAAATCATATGTTTTGGGTTTCGTTCCGCTATGGGGTAGTCATTCGGGTTCATTGCTACTTCAGAAATACGAAGAAACTATCAATACATTTGGTATTAAGCACAAGGTTATTCGTTTAGTTACTGATAGTAGTGCAAACAATATACATGCATTTAAAGATCTTGTTATTCCAGGTTTTGAACACTATTTTGATAAAAATGATAACGATAACATGAGTGATGAAGATAGTGATGCTAACTCAAATGACGGAACAGTCAGTGATGAATATGAATACTTACCAAACTTTTGTTCAACAACACCTTATTCTACTACTGATACTGATGCATTAACACAAGAATTTCTTATTCAAGATTCATTTCGTAGTTTATTAGACCACAATGAAGTATTTCGAATTCCTTGTTTTGCTCACACGATACAATTGGTTGTAAGTGATGGATTAAAAGAAACAAAATCAGTTTTATCTTCATTAGAAAAAGTGTCGGCAATTGCAAAACTGTCACATACAAGCACAAAATTTGCAGAAAAATTGGACGCGATGAATTTATCAATACCCCGTGCTGTTATTACACGTTGGAATTCACAATTTTTAACTGTGGAACGTATTTTAGCTATACCTTATATTGAATTAAATGAAATTCTAATCGAATTGAAACATGCGAATTTATGTTTAAATACACGTGATCTAGTTATGCTAAATGAATTCGTTGCTTTGTTATCACTACTTGCTGAAGTAACAATAACTAGTCAACGAGAAAATGCTCCATCTATTTCATTAGTTGCTCCAAGTATTTTGGCGATTTATTTCGATTTAAAAAATGAAAAAAATAACATACAACACACTACAGCACTTTGTGATGCTTTAATATCTTCATTGTTATCACGATTTGGAGGGCTTTTAGAGCAGCTGGAAATTGATATTCGCGAAACAGGCATCGAATTTGAAATTAAAAAACAGTTTTATGATCTGTACAGAGATCCTGTTTTTCTTTTTACGCCATTTCTTGATGGCATGTTCAAACTTAATTGGATTACTCAATCTTATCTTCCTGATTCAGTCAAAGAAAGAATATGTGAAAAAATCAAAAAACTTATTTTTGACCAGGCTGTCATTATTGAACGTGCTAATCAATCATCCGTTCCAGATGATTTAGAACTGATTCAAGAACAACTAGTTCAAATTGTTCAATCGTCAAGTACAAGTGTATTAAAAAGAAAAGGTCTGTTCTCAAATATCCGCAATGATCAGAAATATCCAAAGAAAACCAAATTAAATGATTCAAATATTTATATTAAAGAAGAAATATCACGTTATCTTAATGATATTAACAATGATAGCATGGTGCTCGTGAGAACAACGTCGTCAAATCCTTATACTACATTAACCAAATTAGCTACAAAATATTTATGCATACCAGCAACAACAGCCGCTGTGGAACGAGTTTTTTCTCAAAGTGGTTTCCTTTTTCGTCCTCACCGTGCTCGAATGACGCGAAAAACTCTTCAACAACTCACATTATTAAAATGTAATTGTGACATTGAATCATGATATCTTCAGTTATTCAGTATATAGTATCTTTCTTTGGTTGTTCTAAAGTAAAGTCAGTTTTTTTTGTGATATATTTGTTTATTTGTGAAGTTAAGTCGATTGTTTAAGGTACATTTGTTTCTTTTTGTGAAACTAGATGTATTTGTTCGTGATATATTTGTTTCTTTTGTGAACTTATATCGATTTGTCCTTGTATATTTGTTTTTGTTTTGAAGTTAAATCGATTTATCTTTTTTGTGATACATTTGGTTTGTTTTTTCAGTTTTTTTACTTCTTGTGAAACTGTTGAAAGCTATTTTCCTTTGAAATAGGATAAAAGGATCATTTTCTGATCTTTTATGAATAAAAGAAAAGTTGATGAGAACTGGCTTGGATATTGACTTGACTTGACTTGAATTTTGACTTGACTTGAAAGTTTCTCCTACATGACTTGACTTGACTTGACTTGGAATTTTCTTGGACTGAACTATGACTTGACTTGACTTGACTTGAAATTCTGAAAAAATGACTTGACTTGACTTGAAAGTATGTTGAACAAGTCATGACTTGACTTGACTTGACTTGAAATTATTTTAAGCAAATCATGACTTGACTTGACTTGACTTGAAATTTTCAAAAAATGACTTGACTTGACTTGAGTCGGAAAAAAGGCTGACTTGCCCATCTCTGTATAAGTGTATATCGATTATTAGAATTGATTCTGTATGTCTACATGAGTGTTTATTTTATGAAAATTTATGGCGTGGATGATTTGGGGATTTACCTTAACCGCTGCCCCGCCCCACCCCGTCATATTTTTACCCACCAGTATCTCTCCTCGCCCCGCCCCGAGCAGGCAAAAACTGTCCCCGCCCCGTTTCGGTCTCTGGCATAGACTGATTCGATAAATAATGAAGAGTTAGTTAATAAAAAAAGTAAGCTTGTAATTCTGAAATGTGTTTTTAAAGAAATGAAAAATAACATGGTAGTCGATATAATTAGATTAGATTATTTTATTCCGAATGAACTTTTTTCATCTACACTGATCTTTTCTATTTACTTTTTCAAATCTATAACGAGATAGCCTATGTTGCACAAACCCATTTCAATAATCTTCGTTTATTGAGTAAAAGTACACTAACGATTTTAACATCCGTGTTGTTGCATCTCGTTTAACACAGTACAATACGTGTGCTTAAGTTAATTTTTTCATAAATGAAAATGACTTAGCAACATGACGCCAGCAGCTTGTTATATCATGGCAGTGGCATACATTTTTCACTAGAAAATAACGAAAATTATATACTGAATATCTTCCTTGGATCGTAACTTACTTTGATTATGAAAACAAATAAATGAGAATATATTTATGTGTTCATGAAAAGTATTTTAGATTAAAAAATTTCTTCTTAAAAACACTAAACGGATACCTTTACAATTCATTATTTTTGATAGAAAAAAGGAATCAAATAATATATGGCTTTCATCACCGACTAAAGAGAGATAATTTTCCTACGAATCTATTACAACATGTGATTTCAACACTTGAAGATAAAAAGTCAATCTGAACATGTAGGATAACGAATGATAAAATTTCAATTTTGAGAATACGAAGTAAAAGAGTTTTGTAATCTATCTCTGTTCAGAAGATTGAACAAAAGTTGCTATTTCTTATTGAAAAATATGTCATATACTGTAAAAACTTCTATTTGTGATGTGATGATCTCACGAACGGAATTTCGCCTGATACGCGTTGAAACGGTTTTCGTAACATTAAGATCTCTATATGCTACAAATTTTGTTCGACTTCTCCTGTCGAATTTGGTTTGAGCAAAGTAAAATATGGATCATATTTTTCAGTTAGCCGATTCCATGTAGTGAGACTTGGCGTTGATTTAGCCATGATTAAAAAGTTAACGACTAAATTCATAAATTTTACTAAATCTTGAAAATTCCTTAGCCTAAAAATAAATATATATTTAATATTCAATCATTCAAATAAGAAACCGAATAGTTTACTTATTGATGCTGACTTTTATGAATGTAAACAATTTACACTTAAAATACAATCGATCTTATTTCACATGATCCTGAATGTATCATTCTCGTAAATTCGAAACGAATTTATTATAGAATCGGTATCCTTTTTCTTATATTACTATGTCATGCAAAACGTGAATTGCCTGAATAGAACGAGCATGAGAAAATAAATCAGTGTTGAAAACATCGTTGCTGTTAAAATGAGACAAAATACTGGTGGTAACTATCTATCTTCAAGGTCAACGGATGTGGAATATGTTATAGACTTTTTCTCGGTTGTCAAGTTTTTGTGCAAATGGATAATACAATCAGATAAAAATGTTCGTTTTGCTCACTGTTTAAGAAACGATCAATGATTTCATTTTCAAATTAGTATATTTAGTTATTTTTTTCTATAACGAAAACTTTAATAAAGAGATTCAGCAGATTTAATTTGAACGCAGCTTATATTGCTCAGATCTTATAAGTACAAAACTTCATGAAGCTAAACAACGTGAAATACTTCGATTAAGACCATTGACTACGCGAAGTTTCTGGTCACTTAAGTAAGTGTATATTTTAGAAAAAAACAAAGGAATGAAACTTGTTTGAAATGATCTAAATTGAAAAATAAAATATATTTCTGCTCATAGTTTGAAATCAATGGAGTTGAAATACAACCATGAAAATGATGCATCTAGCTTTTTAAAATATGCAATACTTTCAGATTTGTTCATTAATACCCTAGAACTATACTAATCGTCATACCAGAGCTCCGCGGGATGCGGGACTATCCCGCCAAATCCCGTCCCGCGGCGGGACCAGGCGGGACGGGACGGGACTGAAATCCTGGCTGTCTGCGGGACGGGACAAATCAATTTACTAAAACGTCCCGCGAAGTTTTTATCATGTATCGTTATCACCCATTGTTCTGCTATTATTCTAACTTTAGTTAACTTCAGCTCCTATTCTTAATATTCTATAATTTCTCTTATTTAATTTATCTATTTATCGATAATATATAGCGACTTTATCGAGGCACGTCTATGATTCTAATTAGCCCATCGAGTTCTTTCTCGATTGGTGCATTAACTTTAATTCGTGTTTGAAGAGTGCGTTAATCTGAATTAACTTTTCAACCAACCACGTGTCTTAATTCAGCATAAGTTTCATAAGTTTTCTATTCTAGTGTAGACAAGGCCAATTTCAGATGATTTTTTTATTTTTTTGGTTGTACATTTCAATTCTCGTTTGATTAATATCATACTAATTAACTTTTTATTTTCACAAATACGCAATAAAATCATCTAATGTCTTCTCCTGAAATTGTATCACCAGTTCGTACAACTCGTGATTTCAATTTATCTCTGCTCAATTCATCGATCTTTTCTCCTGATGATTCTAATAAACTCACATGTTCTCAAATTCAGTTGATGCTCGAAACGAAATCTAGTCAATATACTATTATAGATAATACAGGCAAGCATACATCTAACGGCTGGAATTTTTTTGGTTTTCCCACCATCATTAATCATAATGGTGATATACTTTTTCTCGGATGAGTTACTCAACGAGAGTGTAGCTCTTGTTAAATTTTTCTTTTTTT
>OENM01002939.1:0-13054 GCA_900239745.1 Rotaria magnacalcarata
GTGCTGAGTTATATGATCCATCAACGAGAAGCTGGACAACTACTGGCAATATGAACTATGCACGACTGTTCCACACAGCATCCGTATTATTCGATGGAACAGTATTAGTTACTGGTGGAAACAACAGTACTGAAATTCTGAATAGTGCTGAGTTATATGATCCGTCAATAGGTAACTGGATAACTACTGGCAACCCAAATAATGCACGAATGTCTCACACAACATGAAGATGAGAGTGTGCGCAAGAGTATAATAATAAAAGTTGAGGAGTAAAAAGTAAACAATCGCTCACTTATTCACGGAAGTTCACATGAACCTAAATAAATATATCCACATGAATCTGTCTCGTGACGGGTAGGTTTCGAAATAATTTACGGGTCAGTGTGTATTCTGTTTGAGAATACNACGGTGTGCCGTAGAACGACTGAAAGGAAAAATATCGAAAATATTAACTAAGACGTTTTCATTTTTGAAATCATAATAGCATCATAGTACAGATCATAAATAAATAAGATTTATAAAAAAAAAGTAAGTTTAAAATGTAATTTTTTCCGTTTAGCAACTGTAAGCGAAAAACCATTTAAAGGTGTGTGTGTGAGTGTGAATTTAATAAAAGAAAGGACTCATACTCACACTCAGACCCACAGCAACACCCATATACTCGCAAAATTGGGCTACTTTACCGTTGATGATTGATTCCTTAGCTGGCTATATTGTCAATGAAAACAATGAACCCATTTCAGGTGTGACTATGTACCGTAAAAATCGTACAAATGTGGGTGTGGGTCACTTGTTAATCTACCCACACCCACACCCTCAAGATTGTATACGAATTTGAAATGTCGTGAAAAAACTCGGATGTATCAAAAACATTACAATAATCAATAAAAGAAAATTTTATTGCTTCTGATAACAACAGCAAACATTGTGATTTAATATAAAGAGATACATCAATCATGTAAGTTGCCTAAAACAAGAGTTTTGAGTGCAAATCTAAGTGTTCTCTATACCCATACAATATGTTTTTAAAAAATGACGTGGGATTTGCAAATCAATATCAAACTATTCCCAAGTATAAAATACTTTCGCTTTCAAGATTGTTTCAATGTACGGACAAATGATACTGCGAAATATGTTATTGTTGTTGTCGTTTTTAGTTGATAAGCACTATTTGCATATGCCTAGATGTAGCAATAAATAGTCGCGTTTTATTTAGTATTTATGATAAAGAACAGAATAGAATATCATATGAAGACAATAAATAATCTCAGGTGATACAATTTTAAAATGCACCGAAGTTTTAAAAAATCTCTCTGAGTTTACTTGGATTTTTTGTTTTTGAACTGGACTTAACAGTATCTAGTGAAACAATAAAGTGTGTCGTCTAATCAGCAGAGCTCATCAAAGACCGAGAAAAAACAAAAGTACATACTATAGCTGCTAGATTTCTAGGTTGTTGTAACAAGCTCAAAAACTGAATTACTAATTTTTTTGTTAAATCTAACTAATTCGATCCGATTGCATCACTCACGGTTATTATCATACTAACCTATGGATTCCTATAAATCGATCTTTAAGAAAAAAAAAGTTCCTTTATTAAATGTATAAATAGTTAAAATAAAGAGAAAAAAATCGACTCCGAAACGTTTCGTTACAAATTTGATTTTTCAAATCATAAAAAAAAATATTCTTTCTTTATTTTTGTTCTGTTTGTTTTCTTCCCGTGTACATAAAAACAAACCAATAAACAATGACTAGCGAACAAATAAAACGTATCAATCTCAATGTTCAGTTTCATGATTATCGCTCATATTTCTTGAACGAGGGTTTCCAACCGCTCCTATTAACGTTGGCCTATCATTGTCACGATAGACTTCTTGCCAAACATCAGCAAGACATACAGTTGAATGGAAACGATAAAATATTGATAATGGTGATGTGAACGCTTGAATAATAGCCCATGTACCAGCATCATAATATTCAACTTGTATTGGATTTAATCGAACTTTTTTTGCTGATAATGAATCATGCAGCCAAATTGCTACAAAAAAAATCAAAATCTAATTAACAATAGAAAAAAGAAAAACTCATTTACCGAGATTGATTAATAGTAAAGCTGTGACTGCTTCTCGTCCTGGTTTATTTCTAATTTCTTCTTTTGTTCTCGTTCGTCGATGTAATGTATCCAAAATAAAACCCGATTGTAAAAATGTTTGGAATATGGCAAGAAATCCAATTGATATTTCAATTGCAAGCGGTAATTTACTTGCTGATTGTTCACCGAATAAGGATGCGAATAATCCAAAAAATGAATATGCAAAATCTCCAACTGTCGTTATTAAAATGAGCACTCGGTCGAATGCATCAACATGCGCATGTGGATCGTGATAGAGTTTAGTCGTTTGTGCGAACGATATGCAAACAAAAAGTAAGGAAACAAAAAGTAAAACAAGTTCAGTAATATGTGTCACTGATATTGCGTCATCGTCAAGTAGATATGTTGGAATGAGCGTTAGAATTGTTACCAAAAGTATGATGCCGCCGACGAGTAAACCACGTGAAGCACGTGAACAATTGACTGTGAATACATGACGATCGCCGAAACGTAGAAGGAATGGCTCTCTAGTTTTACCAACGTTTTTCCACATAAGGAAGAATACAGTTAACGATATAAGACTATATTCGATTAAACACGGATATAAATAAACGTTCATTGTTGATTCAATTCGAGTTATGATTTCATATCTACTCGCGACTTTACTACTATTATTTTGAGCAGTAGAAGAAATCGCTTTGATAAAGGTCACGACGCTAACCGTAGAGTTACCACCATCGTCCGTTGTTCCACCTTAATATTTAAAAAAATAGATGTCTCATAGATTCGAATCTGTGTGGAATTTCTTAAGTTTATTTAAATTACTCGAAAACTATCTATTGCATGATTTTTTTAAATCTCTTCTTTTTTTTACTCGCAATGCTAAATGTTGACAGTCAAATTATTTCCCGGTAGAGTAGAGAGCTTTTTAAATGCGGGACAAATGGCGAAAAAGAAACATGCTATACTTGAACTTGCGACTAGTGTCGTAGTGGATAAAGTTGCCATGATTGCTGTAGTGGATGGTAGCGTTATATTAGACAAATAATTTGCTATGGGAGAACTCGTTGTACTTTTGTGCAGTTGTTCCAAAGTTTCAAATACAATAGCTAAAATTATAAAGTGTCCGATTTTCTTCTTCTAAACTTTGAATTTGAACTCTGATTGCTTTACCTTCAAACCATGTACAAAAATTCGCAATAACTAGATGAGTAAGACCAATTTTTGCAATAGAATGGTAACGATTAATAACAATCTATGTATAAAATGAATACTTTTGTTTCTATTTAAAAATTAAAATACTTACATTACCATATCGAAAAATAAATGTAAATTGTACACAATGAAATAGAAATCGAAGTATATATGTAATCGATTTTGTTACCACGACTGACAGGGGATAAGAGTCGGCTGGTGAGACTCGGTGGGGCGTATTACGTACTGGTGTTGTTATTGCTTTTGCTAATTCAATAATAGTCAGTATTAGACCACCCATACAAAGTACTAAATACAAAAATACTCATCGCATCATCTATGTCTTAGATTTTTCTTTTGTTACACCTACACCCAGCGCCTACTCGCATAAATAATCCGCCAGTATTATGAATATCAGGAAAATAAAACATTTTATGTGGATGACGTTCAGCTATTTCCATGTATTCTTCGTGATTACCAGCGGGTGCTGTTATTTTCATCCATTGTTGACGAAACCTAATTATATCAAATGTACACCATACCATCCATACAATAGAAACAAGATAGACATAAGTATAAACAAGCTAAAAACAAACAACAAAATGTAATAAAACAATACATAGAAAACAATTCGTCTACCTGCATGGTAGTTCGGAGCTTTGTTTCATCTTCTCGTATGGCCAAAACGAGTACCATACAAAGAATAAAAACAACGAGTAATGCACCGATTTCCAGTAAAAAATTTGAAACCGGTAAATGTCGCTTTGGAATGTATCTAGAAAAATAAAGCAAATATAAATGCTATCAATAAAAACAAAGAACATGACGAACATTTGCGTTTCTCCTTTGGAAAAGTGTTGCTGTTGTCCTGGACGAAACGGTGAAAGTGACGTAGATAGAGGTGGCAATGGTGGAAGTAATGTAGATATAGGTGGCAATGGTGGAAGTGACATAGATAGAGGTGGTAATGGTGGAAGTGACGTAGATAGAGGTGGCAATGGTGGAGGCGGAAGTGATTGATGCATAGCAATCGTTGATCTATCTTCGTATTGTTCTTGAATTTCATTTTGTTCGTAATTTGTAGGAAAATTTTGTGCACGTTGTACATTATTATGGCGATCATATATATGCTCATCAGGAGACATGGTATGACATCGACTTGTCTTAGTCGGTTCAGGTATATCTAATCCAATGCTATCCATATCAATATTATTTTTAAATTGACTCTATTAATAGATATTGCAAGTTTAAATGTTTTATTTTTTTGGACAAGTATTTCTTTTAATTCTTACTGATGATTTTTGTACTGATCTTTCATCTTTCTGTCGAGAGCCATTGGTTATGATTTTTGATCGACCGTTATCATGAGTTTGTGCTGATAATGGAATAGGAGGTTCTCGAGAAGCCAAACCTGATTTTGCAACGGCTGTAAATGTTCCGGAATCATCCATATCGCTTTCATCATCCATTTCATATGCATCATTTACTTGGACTTCATCAAGTTCACTGCCATGATTCATATGAATGGCATCATTCGTTCTATCTAAACAAAAGAAAATAAATTATATAGAGTGAAAATCTCGCTGAAAATATACCTCCTCTAAATTTTCGCTGATCTTGACTGTTTGTCGGAATTGGTGGTGGAGTTCTTCGACGACTATAAATCGGTTTCGATTGTTTTGCTGTTTGATTGTCGATTTTTGTTGACGATCTAATTGGCTTTGCAAGAAGCTGACTATTTTTGACTATTGGATTCTTAGTCGATACATTATTTACTCGTGATTCTGTTTGTCGTAATCGGTCACTGTTAGCCGAATCAACTGATGATGGCGAAGCTTCACTATCGTAAGCAGCATGATTGTTTCTCGCGGGCGTTGGTACAAAGTGACGTGATGGTAGCGGGGGCGGATGCACTGAAGTTGAACTAGTAGGTTTCTGTGGCATATCAAATTTACTAACTGCTGCACGAACTGAAGAATAGTTTTGTTGTAGTATTAATGAATCGTCGTTATGACTAGTCAATTTTCTTGATGGTTGTTGTCCTGTATAAGATGTTGAATATTGAGTCATTTGAGAATAAATTCTCAAAATATAACCCGCTGATGATATTTTTTTAATAATAAAACGTGCTCGATTACGGTTTTGATATGCAACAACTTGACGGGTGAAAAAGAAAAAAAATGAAAAAAGTACAAGAACGGACAGTAGTTATCTGTTCTTATGGCTGCTGATTGATATCATATCTTTTTCCTTTGACGTGCTCCATGTAGGCAACAGCATCACTTCAACCTATTCACGTCTTTCTTTTTTTATTTGTAATATTTCTCAGGTTAGATAAGTATACTTTTATGCAATACCTATTATTTTCCCATTAATTATTTCCTTGGAAACCATGTTGTTGTTGATGACTGAAAACGACGTGATTATGAAAGGACTCACTGAATAATAAACATTTAAGATGATTGTTTTCTGCACTTTTTCGATCATGTGATAATATTAGAATGTCTTTTTTTATCTTAACAAGTCGCTATGGAGAATGTGTATGTCATATTTTGTTGGCTTACTAGTAGATAAAACAATTTTCGAAGACGTGTATTTCAGCAGTAGAATTCTACATGATACTCCGGCGAATGTCGCAATCAGTTGATACCATTATAATTAGAATAATATTAGAATAAAAATCAACATCAGTAGTTTTTTCAACTCCTGTATATTCTGATGAAATATGTTCTACTTAGGCCATACCAAAAGTAATGACGCCGACACTATTATACCTTATAGAAAGCTCGAGGAAATTTTCTCTCTATATATACTGATAACCCAAAGTGCTCTATAGTTCTACAATATTTGATAGTTCGTCAGCTGATATTATGATAATAAAGTGTTGATATGTTAAGAGAGCCTCCACACAAAATCACCACGAACTCGATCGCACCACGGTGTAGCCCATAAAAGACTGAGCCCAAAAATGGCATTTTTTTCTCGCTGAGTCGTATGCGTGTGATATTTTGGAGGTCACAAGTCTGAAAAGTGAAAATTTTTAAACTGTTGATTCGGTATTTCTATGCTAGCTCCGCCATTTTGGCGTGAAGCCCTAAAAGCTTTTTAATGAAAATGATCAGAAAAAGTTCTCTACAAAACGTGATATCTTTCAATTAATTCTAAGGTAGTTGATTTTTCTGTCCGTTTCTCGTAAACTCTATACGAACCTTAAAACATCGAAACTTCATGATTATCGAATCAGCTGAAGATCAATGAAATATAGTAGAATTATAGAGCACCACCTGGGCTTTCAGAATATATAGAAAAAACATTTTCTGAAGCCTTCTGTAAAATATTATAGGACTGGCGTCACTACTTTTGGTATGTCTTAAGCAATATTCATACGTCATTAAAAAAAACGTATTCTTCAGCAAAGCATAAAACGAAGCTGAATATTAAAAACAAAAACTATTTAGTTTTAGTTCTGGTATCAATAAAAATCTTCCTACTAAAATAATCTTGTAATTGTTTTCCTTTATTCATTGGCTAATTTGTTTTTTAAATGATGATTCTTTGTGACTACCACCATATGTACATTTTTTGATCTAAATATTCCAACAAATAATCTTCTAGTAATCCCTCTTGATCAATTCGCCTTTGCAGTTTTTGTGCCATCAAATAGTTTATATCTCGAAAGCATATGGACGATAGACGATGATTGCAAGGTGATTGTAGAGAAGTAAAAGTTCTTGTTTTCATACAACGAACACAAGCGGAATATTCTTGTTGCCAAAAGATAATGTTTTTCGTCGATGGAGACGCTGGTGGCCGATTTCGATGATTTCGATTGACACTCGTTCGTAAGAGAAAACGTAAAATTAGTTCTAAATTTTCATGGTCAGCTTCGATTTCAAGACTATTTAAATACAGACAAAATCGATTAAGTATTTGAATATCTTCTAAAGTCGATCGATCGAGAAGATTGATTTTGAGTATATTATTTTTATTAAACGTCAAACGATTGTTTTCCGATAGTGGAGAATTTAGCGAGAGTATAGTTGTTGGAATTGTTAATGATTGTATATTTGGAAAATAATTTAATAGTAAAAGTAAATGTTCTAATCGAAGAGTTTTATCCTGAATAGACAATTCCGTAAGTTTTGTCGGAGAAAATCCACGAGTAAGATCGAATATGTTCGAAGGATTTTCAATCATATTTTCTCCTGATAGAATCAATCGATTTGTTCGTGGAAAATCAATAGAATTTTGAATAATTGCTGAATAGTTATGAAGATCAACTTCATTAGCTAAATTAAAACCGGTTTCGTAATATTGACACGAAGCATCGTAGAAATCATAGTGATTCCATCTATGCAAAAACAACGAAAAAACACAGAATTGAATTATCTATGCTTCTATTTCTACCTGTATGGTTGAGTCGAATAAAATACAATCCAGGAGATAAAATCTTTCGATCTATAATGTTGATGTGTAAACACCCATTGTCGATCAGTCCAAAACGAAGATTTAAATCTATCGATCAACACATGATATCTGCAACAGTCATCCATTCGACCGCCTGTGATTGTCTTATGGCGAAAATCAAATCTACGTAAATATGGCATTTTCTTTGATATCAACTTTTGCCATCGATCAGCATTTAAAAATTCAATATCACGTTGAGTAGAAATACGTAACAATTGAAGTTGCTCGGAACAGCATGATATAAACCATTCGAATTCATCAAAAGATGTATCTTCTAATTTAAGACTAAGATTAATTAACTTTGTTGATATAATAGACATGCTAATTTGTGTACTGTTTAATGTTGATATTTGACACGATAGGTAATTTAGATTTGGTGTATAAACTAGAATATCATTCAATTGATCAAGATTACATTTTGAATTGATAATAAGATTTTCTATGGGACTACATTCCTCGTTCGCCAACGGTAAATTAATGTGTCGATTCCATAATCCAATGGATAATTTACAATATTTTAAAACCGGTAAACGAATAATTAAACAATAGACATAACTTGGAGATTCAAAATTTTCGATGCCAGTAATAGTGAGAGAATAGAGACATGGCAGTAAGGCAAGACTAGTTAGAATAGGAAAAAGATTCTCGCATTTAGCATTGTATAAATTCAAAGTTTCGAGACGCCTGAAAGACGAGTCTAAGGTGAATAATTTGAAGAAATTATGGATAATAAGATGATTTGAAAATTGAAGAGATATAATACGATGAACATTCGGCGTTAATATACTATTGCATCGATGTTGAAACACTGTCTTGGATAGATTCGAAAAGTTAAGTTTAATTGGTAACGATGAATGAATAATAAGAGAATAAAAACGACTATTAAGATTAGAAAATGTTTCATAAATATCATAACTATCGAAAAATTGAAATATTTCATAGAATAATTCATTGGGGAGATCTTCGAACTGTGTAACCATCGATCGTTTCGATTTCGTTCTTTTAATTTTATGTTCTCAAAACAAAAACACACGAATATTAATTAATGTGATGAAAACAAAATTTATCTTTACCTTTTCGTTTTTTTACTTGTGAACTACTAAATTGTTTCATAACTGTATCCATCTAAACAATCGATGAATTGATTTATAAAATAAATCGAAAGCAAAGTAAAATGAGGCACGCGTTTGTCATAGAGTAAGATTTTGTTCTCCTTTCATTACTTCCGAACAAAAGGTGAGTAAAAATAACAGAACCATGTCTGGCGCACATGGTTTACTACGCAGCATTTTCTTTTACATAGTGATGCACAAAAGGTAACTTGCTCGAGAGTTTTTTGCATAGTAAAAAATATTTGCCAGAACTGATAAAATTTCTGAATTTAAAGAAATCTATTTATAGATAATGGGTGGACCATAAAAAAGTGTCTTGTTAGTATTATTGAATTTTCTCGTCTTTCTTCAACTAGATGGAGGTGTCGTTTTTGCGAAACGATTCCCCGCTCGGTTCTCTACAAAAGCTGTATTGGCTGTTTTACTTCAAAATCCAAAGATACAAAATGCGATAGGTGATTGTGAAAAGTACCAAAATGTGGAAAAAAATTAACGTGGATAAATTGAACAGCAGATTTTTCTGGTATTATCCGCTCAAAGTTTGTAAGAAAGAAAAGTTATAGTAGCCATCGTGTACGCCTTAAAAAGCTCTATTGTTTACCGATGATTAAAAGCAAGTTGCAGTTAGAATTGAGAACACAAGAATTTTTTTATTTTTTGTCAATTTTTCAAAAAAAAAATACGATTTTTTCATCAATAATATAAGTCTCCCAATAAAACAAATGAAGCTTAGTCAAAATGGATTCATTCGAGCATATTTTCTTGATTTATATTGAAAAACAATGTTCTATCGTTGTTTTTGGATATCTGAGGTTTGAAAAAAAAGCATTATTTTGTTCAGTCACGCAAAAACAGATACAAATTGTTGTTATTTTTCACTTGATTGTAGTGAAGCTAATATTTGTGACAGATATTTAGATTGCAATGGCTTTTGCTCTACATGACGAGATAGAGCGCATTTGAAACTACATAAGATATACTGAAACTGTCTTCTGATGCTTGTGAAAGCATTCGAAAAAATATAGCTCGACGTGAGAAAATATCTGAAACATAAAATTATTTTTTCATACATTTCGTTGCCTCTCACAATTACCTATCGCATTTTGTATCTTTGGATTTTGAAGTAAAACAGCCAATACATTTTTTTGTAGAGAATTGCGCGGGGAATCGTTTGGTAAAAAGACACTCCGATCGTGTTGAAGGAAGACGAGAAGATTCAAAAATACTAACAGGGCAATTCTTTATGGGCCACCCGTTATATATCGATTATGAGACATCGTTTAAAAAAAAACGTTTTTTTTTGTTTTTCGAACATGGATATTCATAGATACTGTTTAATGCCACGGGCAAATTTTGAGTACATTGAAAAACTACCAGCCACAAGAACGAAAATATTTACCTTTACATACATAATAATAGATAATGATACTTATCTTGAGGCTTATTTTAAAAATATTCTTTATAAGTATGTTAGAATCAGTGCCTTAGCCAGAAATTTTCGAGTCATGGGCCGTTTCCAAGCTAAATTATTTTGTGTAGTGGGCACCAATGGACAATTAAAAAACAATTGGGCTACAATTTTTTTCGATACGCATTGCCATTGCGAAACCGATGCATACTGGAGAAAAACTCATCATTATTAACTAGATCACAATGAGAGACATTGTTTTACAATAACACCATGTATCTTCGAACATACATGTGTATGAAATTTTTTTGGCATTGGGCAATTAGTAGCATTTCAAAAAATTCTTGGGCAGCAACTCCTTAGTTATTGGGCAATTGCCCAATGCCACCTCCCCTGGCTACGCCACTAGTCATAATTGTAATCGTTACAGAGCATATTCATCAATAATCAATTAATATTCATGAGGAGTCCGACAGACGATTAGTTTTTCTTTTTGCCCTTGGATGTTTTTAAGAACTCCTGTTTTTTTCAAAAGATGAATATCGAAAGGACATTTACTGCTCAAACAATTCAAGCATTAGATTGTGAAAACATAAATTTAGCTTCACGCGTGAAGATCTCATTTTTATCAGCTGGTAAAAGCTAGTCACGTCTCAAACTCTATCGCACATGCAAACAAATACAACAAATTTGCGGCAATTCTGAATATTTATTTAATTATCAAGATTATTGTAAAAATGATTTACAAAATCGAAGTTAATCATTCAGAATTTCTCATAAGGTCACCATCGCCCATTATCATATGGTGTAATTTTCTTTTCATCCCATTCGTCAATCGTTTGATCTACGGCGCCCAGTAGAATTTTAACAATATACTTGAACGTATAAAAAACAAAAATAAATGTTAATCTATTAAATAAATCATTCTAACTTACATCACCGAAACTAAATGGAAAATCAGTACCTTGACATTTTAAAATTTCTCTTTTTTCACTTCGATAATCATCGACAACATCAAGATTGGGAATTTTCGTATCCCATTCATTTAAATAGTCCATATCTTGTTCATCATCTGAAGTACATCGATCATTTATCGAAAATGTTTTCTAATCAATTCATTGTGTTACCTGTACAAGCAATAATGGATACCGGTATACGATTTATTGGGTGCCGTTCGTTTTTCAAAACATTTTCTAGAGATAAACTATCTTGGTAGCCTTCATCATTCGTTGGTGTTCCATCAGTTGCAATGAAGATGAGTAATTTACGTTCTTGAATTTCATTTTGTTTACTCTGAAGAACTTGACGAAGAACACGTGTTATCGGCGTCCCACATGAAATAATTCAAATAGAAGAGAGAAAGAAAGAAAAAAACAGTTCCATATGAAATGAATGATTTCGTATAAAATACCTTCGGGCGGTACAGTAAAAATAGGAATTAATTCTGATGAATGTCTTACATTAAAAATTGGATCACGATTAAGAAAATAAATATCAACGCCATTCGGATCGAGAAGACTGGCTAGATCAACAACTACGGAAACTGTTTGTTTGAGTTCATCCCCTATGAAAGTCAAAACGAATGAAACACAGAGATAGAATATAGAAATATTATTTTTACAACGAGTAGCTGCATTTTTATAAGGACCATAAACATCACCTAAATATAGAGTTAAGAATTAATAGGAAGATGAACGACATAATTATTCTACCAAGTGGAGTATTCATTGAACCGGAATCATCACAAATAAATACAATTTCATAACCATCCAATGCGAGTAATTTTTTAGCAAATGTTGGATTAACTAAAAGAGTACAAGAAAAATTCTATTTTAATTAACGAATAAGAAAAAATATTTTACTTTCGTAACGACGAATATATTGTTGAAAAGCAGGCATACGTTGTTCACTACTAGTGAAATAATTCCGACTTTGATTTCTATTTGTATTATTATTATTATAATTCGTATTTAATGACGGATATTTAGGATACATGATTCCAGTGTGACAAATCGGCAATCAATCAAAAGAACGAATGTACTGGCCCCTCTTGTGTTTTGAGGAAGTAAGAGAACGAGCAATGCTTTTTTTTCAAAAAAGCAACATTCGATTTTTATGCAATTTAGTATAGAATAAAGCAACGTTTTTATTTATTCTAAATCATGACTGTTTCAATTTCGTTATTCGTAAAAATTTCAGTTTTTCGTATCTCAAATTTTATTTTCTTCCAATGTCGGATGTCTAATCAGTAGAATTGAAAAGTCAAGTACTAGTAAAAGCATGCCTTCTAGTGAGAATGATTCCAATATTTTTCAAAGAAGTACAGGGTTTTGCGTAGAAGAGCTCTACACTAGGTACAATGGATACATGTACCGCGCAGTTATGTGCCGATTAGGACTATAACAGTTCCGAACTGGTGAACTGTTTGAACAGCTCTCTCAAACTGAACTGAACTGTTTGAACAGTTCAGCTCAACTCACGAGGGAACATTCCCAGGTGATTCGCACCATTTTGATTCATATTTTGCTGGCTTCTAGAGCTCATCATATATATGATATATCTGAAAGGGTTCGTGCCATTGCTGCTCAGGTTCAAAGTTATCAGCGAAACCACTGGTTTGATAGATGGTGCTACCATCTATTCATTAATGTTTCGTTCTTTCGACGAACTTGGTCAAACATACTTCTCGAAACTTTTTTCGTTCGAGCAAGTTGAGACGTGTTTGTATTATAAATATCTATAGAGAAAAGTATCCCCTAGTTGAGATATGACCAGAAC
>OENM01002940.1:0-12623 GCA_900239745.1 Rotaria magnacalcarata
GATCTGTACGACCGTAAAGCAGCGTGTGAAGCTTTGGGTATGATGGGTGAAAAAGCAGTGATGCCGGAAGTGATCGCCGCTATGCTGCACTGTATGCGGGATGATGATGATGATCTCCTTTTTGCAGCCCGTCAAGGTTTGGTTGAGATAAGTAAGAATGCAGCAACGTTGGATGTGATTGGCGGTATACTGGAAGCTATGCGAGGTGAAGATTGGTGGTACTGCATTAAACTCCTCAAGGTGTTGGAGGATATGGTTGAAGAAGCAGCCACGCCAGACGTTATCGTCATGCTGCTGGATTGGGTCCCTGATGACTTATTTTCAGCGAGTGAGGTGATAAGAAAATATCTTAAAGAAATGTTGTATGGATGTACGAGAAAGTTTCATATCGGAGCTGATTTGATAAAGAAAATCCACTCATATATCGCTCACGATACACAGTTTGATTCTGATGTAATATCAATTGAACATCTACTTAGTTTGTATATACACAGTGGAGATTCCGCTTGGTTACCCTTAATTTTGACTCTGGGTTTGCTCAATGGGATGGCTCTCACAGTGGTAAATGATGGAATCAAAATTCATAAAGGGGGAGAGGCGCAAGATATCGACGTCGCTGATCGTTCACTAATCGATCGCTTGGTAGAAGTTTTCAAAGTCGAAAAGATAAAGATGATGAATCAGCTGGTTGTATACGATGGCTAACAATTTGGATAGTATGATTGGAATCAAATTACTTCAAAGAGTTTTACGTGAATTGAACACTTTTCGAAAACAATTCATAAGAGAATATGAACACTTGTAGAAACAGGTTTAATCAACTCAAAAGCAGATTGATGCATCTCTTGACGAATGGTGTGAAAAAGGATGTGTATTTTAAGTAATAAGTTAGATTCAAAGCTTGAATACGACCGATTTTGTCTCTTGCTTTAAGAGTCATCATCAGGTATCTTTAGAATCTAAAACTATAGTATTGGGAGCATAATAAAATCATCAATCAACTCTTAATAGTTCAAAAAATTTCAATAATACTATACCAATAGATGAGTTTTTCAAAGAAAAGGAAAACTCAAACAGCTAACACCACAACAACAAAACGCAGAATACGAAACCCTAGTACTTAAAGAAAATTTTTGTGAAACTCCTAAAGAGTTCATTTCAAAGTAAGAAACTCTTAAAATCATTAAAGACACTCATATCTGTTTTTAGACTTTCTATATTTCCATCCGTATTTAAAATATAAAATGCATTTCTTTGCATTATCTGAATTCGAAGAACGTATAAAAGACCAGCGAATTCAAGTTCAATAATTCCAGCTGAGGGTGTGGGTGTACAAGTAGACAGCACTCTTATGTACACGCACACCCATCAGAGACTAATATTCAAACTATTAGAAAACGTTATTTTCATGAGAATCTAACTACTAATAGTGGTAAATGACTTAAATATTATACCATACATATGGATAGATTGATATTATTGACTGAAGCATAAATAATCTTAGATGTTGTAATTCGATAAAAGCAAGTAATTAATCATAATTAGCAAAACAAAACTATCATTTAGCATCATGCATAGAACATGATCTGTTCCAGGGTGTGGATATGGATATGACTGTTGGCTACAAATAGTGAGATGCACTCATTCATATCCGCACCCTCCCCCTCTGAAATTCGTATTAACCAATGGTTTCTAATCATTATACATTGTTTTTAACAATAACAACGGGATCCATAAGATGAAAACGATCAAAGTCTTTGGAAGAATACAATCTTGATGCAGATTTCTAATTAAAGATAGATTTCTAGAAGAGTTAAACTTCATTGAGGCATGCAAGTCTATTGGATTTTAAGAATTTCATGTCGAATAACCAATATGAGTAAATATATTGTTGTTTTGTTTGTAATATACGTCACCAAATGACTTTTTGCACCTCCTGTCTCGTGGTAAAATCAGTAAAACTTAGCAAAAGGCTGAACTCAGCTCAAGTAAGGAAAGTTACGTGCGCTTCATAGATGAGCTTCTAATTCTAACAGAAAACGTACCAAATTAAGGCGACTAGTAAATGTTGTCTTTGAATGCGAAAAGACTGAAAACTATAGTGGTATATTTTTGATAGTATTTTTTGTCTTTAAAGGCATAGGGAAGCTACAGATACACAATAAGTAAAGGACATGATACACACGATAGAATATTTTTCGACCGATTTTGTTTTGGATTATATTTTGAGACAAAACGAAAGAGGAAGCGAAAATACTGAAGATTCTTTTTTTGGGTCAACAAAGTCGCCATTTGTTAATTTTGAATATGTGATGTAGTTACAACGGTTGATATTCTTTTTATCCACACTCCCAGCATGCATATTAAACGTGTCTAACTCTTCTGTACATGGAAGTACTAGATTTTAATTCTATACGTCCGAAAAGAAACATTTATTTCAATAAAGCCGAAACTATTGTTTTAATGAATTTCATTTTAATCTTATAAGTGCTATTAATTGATTGTTCTTATTATCGAATTGAATGGAATATATCACTATATGCTCTTCTTTAACTTCGAAATATTTCAAGTAGCCTTCCTTTGTATATGAGAGAACAATCAATAGAACAGTTGAATATATTGCACTAAGACGAAGTGACACAATGCATACGAAATATGTATTCGTTCGATTGATAGATTTATCTGAAGAAATACTTCCGATGATTTTTGAAGAATTGAATAATGTTGAAATGCTCAAATATTTAATGGATATTAATACACGACACAATCAAATTCTATGTGATCCAATATTTACCACTCATCTAACATTAATAAGGTCTTCATCAAATGATTGTTTCCATTCATTGGGTGTGAGTGTACACAAAGGAAGTAGGTATCTGAGCACGCTTAATGAAGTTCTTGATAAAACTAAGATTATGTCAATGTTTTTGTGTTGTTTTCGAGATCATGGAATAGTTTTCGAGAGGAATTAATCTGAAGAGTCCTTTAGTAAGGCCGAAACACCTCATAGTTATTAAAAATATAGCACACTCGCTCAAATTCTTACATATAAAAATTCAGTTCATGGTTTATGGCTTTGGATGCCAATGTAGGTTTTATTTATCTCATTTGTATGATTGTTTTATGAAAGTTATATGTGTGAAACATGACTTCGCTTATAAGGAAGGCGGGAATTCTTTTTCACAGAAATTAAGAGCAAGAGATATTTGTGTTTCATTTCCTTTTAAGCGTGCTCCAGAATTTTGAAATGAACAATATCGAGGCCATTTACTTACAACATCCAACGTACCATTACCAGGACTAAATTGAAATAAAAGTCTCATAATTACATGTAGAGAAAAGAAAATGATCATCGTTACCATTCCGTATAACCTGGCCGTTGTGTTTGTCGATGTGTAATAATATAATAATCTTCTTTGACATAACCTTGCTTAACACCACAATCAATCAATGAGAGTAGTGCATTTAAGGCTTTTTCATTTGGAGACGCCTTTCTGAAGTCACCAATAATACAAATACCTGAAAGATGAAAACATTACCAGTGTACATGATAAATAGAATTGTTTTCTTACCGTACGCATCATTGTTCCACCCACTTGAGTGAGCAGCTCGACGATTCCATCCTCGACCTTCATAAACTTTACCATTCTCACCAATTAAAAAATGATAACCAATGTCGAACCATCGTAGACTAAATTGATGACGATATTGAATTTGTTGTACTCGTTTAGTACATGAAGCATCATCATAACAACTATAAGCAGTCAATTTAATTCAATGACATTATATAGGATAGATCTACTTTGACGGATCAGCAGAATGATGAATGACATAGAATGGCAGGGATTTACTGGGTAGATTTGCTTTGAAAATTGATTTTCGCGCACCCCATTCAGCTCGATCAACAAACGACATGTCATCACATGTCGATTGCGAATTAACAACAGTAAGATAAAACAAATAATAAACCAAAAATATAGTTTTCATGTTTCTTTGCTGCAGCGTTTAGGCAAAAAACTATCAAATATTGAGTATACTCGTAGTGTGTTATTGCTTTTATTTCTATCAAGTTTTTGATAGAACAGAAAACAAAACCATCTGCATTTTACGTGAAAAACGAAATATATTAAATATATGCATATATTATGCAAAATTGAATTCAATCAGCTAGCTTCGAAAATGTACGATAAAATAGTTGAGAAAAATCAGGACGATCACATAAAATTTGTGTAGTGTTATTTTCAAATGGGTAAATACCAGTCTCTTCGAGTCATAACTATTTAAATTCAAGTACCATATAATGAATGCTTATAGCTACTTGAAGACCGATTCAGCAACTCAAATCTAAGCATTGATTAAATATTCTGCTAGTTATTTATTCAAAATGATTTGATTTAAAATACAATTAATGACACAGTTACCTTTTAAGTTATGTAGGATAATGTTTTTTAAAAGTGCATTGATGCTTGAAGATTAAAGCTAATCGTGTTGGTCGCGAACTAGAATCCTAGATTGGGTGCAAGATCTAATTCTCGTTGTATTAAAAAACTGTGGTTTGATGCGACTTTTGTTTGATTTGTTTCGTTTCTTAAGGGACGGGGTGATCGTGCGAGTGGTCGACGTCCCTGATAGATATTTGAATCTAGGCTTATTGAAAGAGTGTTTTACATATGACGAACATTCTTATCACTTTTTTAATTATTCAAGCTGAACAAATAAATCAATCAAATAGACCTCAATGATCAATTCCAAAAAAGACTATATCAACTAATTATCTTCACTGAATTCAATTTTCAAAAGCAACAAATCTAAAACAAAGCTCTTTTATTCATAGTTTGACCAACATGAACAAATATTGACATAATATAGTTGGTCAAACTACGTGTGAAAAAAAACGAATAGATATAAAATTACGTTCAAACAGTCACCTTCAATACAAGTTGGTCCATAACACTTCAAAGCAACAAAACCACGTATCTAGTGAGTTTTCACTCATCTTTTTGTTACATGGAATACTTAATTCACTATTAGACTATAATTACATATGGTTGTTATGAATAAAATTTATTTAAAATATCGAAAAAGTCATTCCGATTCGAGTATATTGCTACTTTGTCTTCTTAATTCTACGAAGTTGAATGTAAGCTAACAACAATAAACCAACAGTCATTATTGATAATCCTAAGAAGTTTTTCCATAGATCCCAATTGGTTGTATAATCTAAGCCGACGTTAATGAGAACCTGTGGGCCTGATAGTGGACAAATATTCGTTGGATTTACTAGACAAAAGTCAATATTGCGAAATTCACTCATTGTTAACATATTCGTTGCAAATCGAAAAGCACTAATCCATTGAAGCCATGACAACCAACTGAATACACTTTTTAGAGCTATAAGATAACCACTGAAGAGCATCATTATCAAAAAGTTAAGAATAACGATGATCACGGCAACACCTGAAATGAAACAGATAATCATAAAATACCAATTGATAAATTAGAAATTTCTGTGTTCTTGAAAAAATGCTTCAAGTAGAAACGAAAGCTTACTAAACAAACGAACTGTCGCTGCAACAAGAAGACACATTGACGAGCCGAATAGGCTTGCCATAAAAATTGTAATAAGAAAAACACCAAATTTTCCAATATCGCGTTCTAAACCAGTCATAAAATAAACGATGAGTGAGAAAATGATAGATACGATAACTCGTATAAGTAATATATCACATAAGAATTTAGCACAGACGAAGGTTATTGTTCGATAATAACCACTGGCATTTTCCTATAAGATATGAAATTTCTTTTCATTATTACTTCAAATGAAAAACTTACATGAATAAACAGCGCACGTTCTTTAATTAATGGTTCTAATGCTGTTAATGTACTAAAGATTTGTGTTACAACAATAACAAATATAACACCTAAACGATTTTGTACTCCTGGGTCAGTTGTTTTTTTTAAATCGAAAAATACGAGTCCAACTAATAGTCCTAAAATAATCGACACAACAATTTGTGATAGGATTAATGATGGATTGCGAAAAGTATTTTTTAATGTCCGCAGACAAACGTAGTAAAATTCTTTCCAAAGAGATATTGTTGGTTTAACTGATTTTCGACCAGTTCGTATTCCAAAACTCTCATCAATAAATTGTTGTTTTCGAAGTTTCATAACATGTTGATGCATAGAAGATTTCTCATAGGCTAGTTTTAATTTTTCCATTTTGACGGAATATTCCTTTGCATCAATGAGAACATCAATGACAAAATCAGCCGGATTATCATGAGGCTCACATGAATAACCTTGTTGAGAAAAATAATTTAATAGATTTTTTACTTGTCCATGATACAACATTTCACCCTCAGACAATAGGGTTACTGTGTCGAAAAGTTTAAATATCGAATAACGTGGTTGATGTATCGAAAAGATAATAGTACCTAGAATATAAATTGCGTAAGATTATTATTCTAGAAACCGAAGGCAAATAGGTATTGAACTTACGTCCTTGTTTTGCTAGATTACTTAAACATTTCATTACTTTTCGAGCTGTGGCTGCATCGTGTCCTATTTATAAATAATATATATGTATGACGGTGTTTGTACAGTAGCATTCTTCGTCATATTTTCCACTCGAGAATATTGTTAGAGTAGGGAACTCAGTTTCTACAGAAGTCAACAAGAATCATAAATTTTCGATTCTGAAATAAATCTTGTTCCTTTTTTGTTTCTAGAAAATAATTAGGAACATTTGAATCGTTTCATCAGAAAGCAAAACTGTAGTTGGTTCATCAAGGAAAAATATTTTTCGTGCTAGTATAAGTTCCATTCCGATGCATGCTCGCTTTCGTTCACCACCAGAAACACCTCTGATAAACTCGGTACCAACCGTTGTATCAGCACATGATTCAAGTCCAAGATCAGAGATAACCCTTATCACTCGTTCTATACGCTCAACATGGGATATATCACGAGGCAGACGAATATTCGCTGAAAACAGGAGATTTTCTCGTATAGTAAGTGTCTCGGAAATGACATCATCTTGAACAACATAGCCGACCATATACTTGAATGAACTGGGTGCTGGTGAGCCATCGACAAAAATTTGACCAGATAAACCATGACGATCTTTACGATGGGCAAGAATATCAAGTAGAGAAGATTTACCACATCCTGTTGAACCTAAAAATATTTGAATTTAATTATAGATCGATGGTCTAATTGCAACATGATCAGACAAAAATAGCATTTTGAATCAGCAAACTCAATTGAATCATGGTAAATATCTAATTATTTTATAAAACAGAAAAATGTTAAGTTTCATTTTAGCTTTTAATTTAAAAAACTGTTGACTACTTCAGATTTTTTCATGATGCATAATAATGGAAATCTTACCCATAAGTGCATGCATTCCGGTTTTAAAAGAAACGGATAGACCATATAGAATTTGTTTGGCTGGTTTTTCTTTTAAGAAAGATGGACACATATTTGGGCATTTACATTTCATTTTTCTGCCATTAACAATATAATCAATATCATAAAATGAAATTTCTCCTCTCAATGAGGAGTTTATCGAAGGTGGAACGAATTTACGATGACTAGTCGTCGATAAATGATGATAAGAGTTGACGTCAATATCATAGACAGAATCATCTCGTATTGAAGAAATAATAGTTGATTTCGTTTTTGTATTGTTTGAATCATTATTGAAACTGGAAGCCACTTGTCTGAATAAAATAATCGAAGATAAATACACTGCATTTACTCTTATAAAGCACAAAATGTTAAAGCCTTGAGAGCATCGGTAATTTCGAGTGAAGATGGTACCTACATCTTCAACCCATACGCGCTCAACTACTCACACTTACCTGAATTTTAATTTCAAAAAATAGCTCTCTACAATTGATGTTTCTCGAAAATTCATAGCAATAAAATTTGGTTTACTTGGCATTTCAACATTTTTATTTAAAGATTCCAATTCTAGTTGAAGCTTGTTCGAACGTGCCTCAATTTGACACTTAGAACAACGCATTCAATAGTATCTAATATGTTTGTCTCTTCAGCTAAATATTTACCCTTGTCGACTTGGTATCGTGGTTCTCTTACGATCGTCAGTGCGACTTGGAAGCTGATGTTTGCTGGATGAATGCAACATATTTACTGAAATAAACAACATTAGTACACTGATAAAAAAAGAACGCCGAATGATAAACGTTTACAGCATTCATGAAGATGCAACGTAGGATATACTCTGTTCTACCGTTTAGCAGCATGCGATAAACCCTTTTATCTACCCATCAAAAGACGAAATAAAATGGTTTATCAAGAGGATTAGGCAAATATCTGATCGGTGGCATAAATGCTCATTTCAAGCGGAAAAATAACGTTCAGGTCAAAAATGCTTAAAAACTAAACTTACAATAAACACACTAAACAAATAAACAGTAACGAAAATATACCATTCCCACGATCACATCACACCACTGTAAAAAATGAGTTTGCAGCAGAAAAATGAAAAACTCAATGGGTAAAAATAGTTTAGATAAATGAAATATCATTTTTCTTTTAGAAGAAAAATGGATTCATATGTAATCGAAATGAACCTAGATGTATCTTTGATAAGAGAAAAATGATTTTGCGCGATACTAAGGATGTTGGGAAAATTTACAGTCGGTTAGATTATGATTGACTTTAGTTGAAACAATGATCGGTAAATTTGCATGAAGGTGGAATGACGAAAATCATTTACGATATAAGCGAAAGCTTTCATAGTTTTGTGGTGATGTGTGACGAATGTGAAAGAGCTGGGAAGAAGTTTGTTTTGAATGAATCGTTGGGAAAGAAAGAACGTGAAGAATGAAAATGAAAACCGCTCATATTTGGCGTTTGTAAAGTTCTGTATACCATGGAATATGTTGTATATGCTCGGATATCTTTTCTGAACAGTGGTGATAAAAGTATTCGATATAAATTTAGTATATACACGCTGATTTGTACTTATAGTTTGTCTTCTGTTATAGACATAACGGGAAAAGAATTCATTTTTGACCTGGACTACACTTTTCCGCTTGAAATGAGCGTTTATCTCACCGATCGATTTTTTGTCTATTGCTGGTGGTCAGTGCAAAAAAACGATGGGCATCTTACTATTTCTTTTCATCAAGTTAGCGCATGTGTGACTGTATAAAATAACATTAACTAGATCCAGATCCTCACACCGACATCCTAAGAAGTCATTTTTGACGCAAAGATAAAATAATCAACTCCTGTGCGTAGCGTAATAAACCTTTCCGATCAAACAGTAGAACAATCGATCTCTGTACATAGAATGATAAACCCTTTCAACGAAAGAGCAGAAAGATCAACCCCTAGGCGTAGAATAATGAACTGTTTCTAAGAAGAGTAGCTTACTCTATCGAGAAAGGCAGAGTGATGTACCCTTTTAACGAAACAGTAAAATACTAAACCTGATAACGAAGAATAAAATACCTCTACCTTGAAAGCGAACAACAATCTACGATCATCCGTTGAAGGATATACTCTTATCTCAAAATCGTAGAATAATGAATCCTTATGTACCCATCATATACCCCTTGAATTTTCATAAACTCATAGCGTCATAAACCCTTCGACTAATAAACGCTTAAATGGTTCATCACATTGGAATAAACCCTCCAAGGGTTTAATGGGAACATTTTTAAGTGCAGGGGTAGATCATTACCCGGACTTTTTTATCAGTGTATCGATAGGTAGGTCAATAAAATCGCCTAATTATGATAGAAAGCCGAAGCTGCACTGTGTATCTTATTCACAGTAGATCAGATGTTAAGGTATAGATGAATAGAAGACCTAAGTCTGTAGTCAAATCCTAGAGAGATGCTCATATCAATCAATATTTGGCGATTGAATATCGAATGCTTCTCCTCGAAAATGCCCGCTGTTAAAGTAGCCTAGTACTTCGTAAACAATTGACAAATATCAGGGTACAAAAACTGAAGAACTTGCATACTAGTGTTCTCTTTAATTCTGATCTAAAAAAGTTAATGGCATATTGACAGATTAATCGACAAGTGTCATTTGTTTGGAAAAGAAGTAAAAGATATTTTCATAAGAAAGACTTAAAAGAATGAGAAATGCATTCTCAATCATACCGTGCTTTACCGTGACACAACTTTTACGAGTAGTTATGCAAGGAAAATAAAAATATCAAAAAATACATGTTACATAAGTACATATATTAGGACAAAAACAAATATACCACCGTAACTATCAATTATTTTCTTCTTTTTTTTTTAATGGATATATTCTCCTCTTCTGTACTGACGTATTATACATATCAAGGAAGCGTTGAATTTGTTGCAGCTGGTAATATATTTTTCTTAATAACCAAACAAGTTTCGAGCATGTGAATTGTATCAAAAAAAAATTAAAACATTTTTTCATCTACAATTAATAGGGCTAATTAAAAATACATGTCTTCTTGTTGTTTTCATCTCAAAACATGTAGATTAAGGTATAATTTTGATACCTAATTGCTTGTCTTGAATTAATAATTTACCAATAAATACTCTATAACCATACGTTGCCTAAAATTAAGATTTGCTGGTCTATGAAACTGCTGAAGTTATCGAATCGAAACAATTCGCATTGAGTTATACATCGTAGACAAAACAAATCTCGCTATTTTTCTAAAATATGTTCTATACTGAAAACCAGATTTGTTATTGAAAATAAACGTGTTATCATATGCAGTAAATTTCATGTGTATTCAGTTTGCAGAATAGTTTAATAAATGAAAGAAGGTATCGTAATAAAAAATGCAGATAATAACGACAGAAGCGAGTCAACTGAGTCTCGTTAATTATGGCCTTGAATCATTCATACACATTAGCACTATGTTGTTCCGAATATTGTTGCTAATGACTTGTTTTTTCTCGATGAAAGTAAAAAAGGCTACCGTCAAATGAGAACAGGAGAGGAGTAAGAGAAAATTGAATATCATGAATATTTATTATTAAACTATTTATCCTTCTACTGAAAGTAGATAGTGATCTGATCCAGTGCAAATTATGATGGTTCGTTGGTTAAGATTTTTGCTCATAGATTAGATCGATAGAAAAACAGAAGTAAACTTGCATAAAAAACATGATATATCGATAAATATGTTTATCCACTTGATGAATGCATTTTGTCAATATCTCTTTTAGTTTTCAACTGAATTTTATTTTCGAAAGCTACCTCGTTCAATTCTCCACAAATCGTATGCAAAGTGGGAGTCATAGAGATGAATGTTAGAAGGTTATTGCAATAATATCATGAACATGCACATCTATTAAAACTGATTTTCCTTTATGCCTACTAATAAAACACCGTTCAAAAGCTGTAAAATAGTGGTCCTAATTGGACATATTTGAATATTTTGCTGATACCTAGTCGACCAAAAATGTTACTTATTCTGAATTAAGCCAGACTTCCACAATGAGTCATACACTGTAAAAAATTAACGTAGAATAATAAACGCTTAAAGGGTTCAGGAAAACGATAAGTCCTTTCATAAACCCTTAGAAGTGTTTAGTATCTTACTGAACCCTTTCAAATACCCTTCGAATGGGTTTCGGGAAACTTTTAGCCAAAAATTGCGTTCAGTTTGATGAGTCATTGAAGCAAATCTAATTGACAATAATAGAAAAATTAATTAAAAATTAAAAATATTTACTATTGTTCAAGCTGCCCGACCAATACTAAGATTGAAAAATTATTAGTTTAATTCAAATATTACTTACTGTTCGTTTTGATATTGCGATTAGCCTAAATAAAAGAAATTAAAAAATTATTTATTTTAAAATAATAAGCACCCATGAATTTGATATTCAACTAAAAGAATAAAAATATAATAATTACTTTTTAAAAATTATCTTTACGTTGGAATTCGAAATTCATTTCTCAACTAAAAGAATAAAAATAAGAATTCTTTAATGAAAAATTATACTTACTTGCGATTGCGATCTCGAATTTTGAACTAAAATAATAAAAAAAAGAATTATTGAAAGAAAAATTATGCTTATGTTTGATTTTGAATTAAAAATTGGCTAAAAGAAATAAAAGAATAATTCAAATACAAACATTATGCTTAAGGGGNNNNCCCCCCCCCCCCCCCCGTCAGAAAATCGCTTTTGAGATAAGCACATATACTGAAAGCCCAAAGTGTCCTCTTTCAGATTATGTGCGATTTCTTGCATTTTGAAAGGTTTTGGACGACGAAAATAATTTATTTTACGTTGATTTTTCCTTCTCTCAATATAGAATTTGATATCCAAAAAAAATTTTGCAATGTTAGTTTCTTGTTTGAAAATTATACGGTTTACTCAAAAGTATTCCTGATAGTCCTTAAATGAATAATTTCATTGCTTAGAAAAGGTTTTCTCACTTATAAATAAATTACAATGTTTAATATCAGTTAATAATTTTATTTGTTCAAAAACAAAAATTCAAGTCTCTATATGCAGAGGCTTTTATATGAATATATGAACGAGTCTCTTTTCCCGAGAGGCTCTATTTGTTATGAATTATAACTTGATGGAATTAAGTAATGATTGATTCTTGCTGGATGTTGTTGAAAAAAATTT
>OENM01002941.1:0-13029 GCA_900239745.1 Rotaria magnacalcarata
GTTCTTCGAAAATTCTGAACAGTAGAAAATAGAAGTTATTATTTTGAATGGTAATATAGTGATGAGCGAATTGTACACAAGGTTTATTACGAAACCCTTCTGAATACGAAACTCGAATGGGTTTTTGACCAAACCTATGGGGTAAGACACAATTTGAAGCGTTCCGGACGAAACCTTTTTAGATTTTAAAACTCTTTGAAGTCTTTTACAGAACCTTGGATTGCGCGAAACCTCATACTGGTTTCGTATGATTCTACGGATACTTATATGGTATCGTAAAACTCGACGAAACCTCAAGGGTTTCGTGTGACACCTTTTTTTTNAGGGTTTATGAAAATTTTCAAAAACGGAAAAAGGGTTTATTATACGTTGCACTTTCATCAACCCTTAAGGGTTTAGTATCCTACGAATTATTTTTACAGTGTACCATTTGGGTAACGACTTCATTACCCTAACGGTATAACTATATGTTAAAAGTTGAGGGATTTGAGCTGTTTTGGTGTAATGACTATAGATGTAATGACTATTTGGGTAATGACGTTACCCTAAAGATCGTTACACCAAAACAGCTCAAATTCCTCAACTTTTAACATATAGTTAAATCGTTAGGGTAACGAAATCATTACGCCAAAGGTCACTACTTCGCTGGGAGACGGATGTGGGTGTCCATGTTGATCTAATAGATATCACATACTGACACCATCATTTTGATGCACAATCCTTCTCGATGTAACTGAGACAGAGAACGTGGTTTTATGTGTAAAACAATGTATGGAAGTGTCTGAAGACGATGTTTACATAGTCAGCCATTTTTCATTCTATGATTTTAAAAAAATATATAACTTTCCTCTTTACACAGCATCGATTTTTCGTGTCTGATGGGTGCGGATGTGTGTGCGGGTATTCAAGTGAAAGAACTGTTTACGCTCACACCCACATCCATCACTGATTAAAAGTCAATGCAATATTAATCCAGATTACCAATACAAAGTATCTAGAGGAGAATACATACTTCCACAGCTTCTTTTGTCAGATATGAACACTAGAGTGTGAATGGGAGTGTCGGAAAGAGAACAATAGCATCCACAGCAGCAACCATATCCACATCCACTGTCTGTAGCGACCAGCAGATTGACATTTTAAATAATTCATTTGTTTTCGTCCTAAAAAAAGCCTTGCGGTTTTTATAAGGATGCAATTCTGTTTTGAGGATGCACTTTAATAATTAGCGATAACATTTCTTCACATACAGACGTTTTGATTATTTCTCTTGCTTTTTTTCTTCGCTTTTCTCTCTCACTCATTTCATGACATTTCTGCGCGTATCTTAACTACTGACTGCTTTGATCACCGATAATTTTGTTTGATCTTTATGAAAAAAAAGAAACCAATGTGAAGATGACTTTATTTCACATAGGATATGTTTAGTTCAGACTCGAGCTTATTTAGTTTCAATACTTGCATTAGAATTTCAAGTAGTATCCAACAATCTGTAGCGAGTGATAAAAGCCTTATTTCCACGTGACGTTCTTATTCTAGAATATTCGCGAGAGGCTGATCCTATTTACTTTTTACCGATGTATCTTGGAAGTAGAAAAAACTGCTAGTGAATAGCATATTTGCTTGTGATAAAATACACCCTCTCGCTTGCAAAGTTTTTATGTTCCCATTGTATTTGCCAGTAATATTATGATCACAGAAGAAGAAAGCATACCATCATGATAACTTTCCTTTTTTTCACGCAAGATATTCAGTAGCATTTAGAAGGAGATGGAGTGTGTTGGAACAGGTTCTTAGCTGACTCAACAGAGCAAACTTTACCGAAAAGCTGGACTTGCGCTCGACAAATATAATTTGTTTTGAAAAACCAGTACATGCTCTCTGGAATCGGATTCTACTGTTACAAATAACTCATCAAGATACAGTTGTGGCACATGCAACAAGCTTGGAACAGGTTCCTAGATGAACAGATCTACGAATTACTGCCAGAAAGAGAGAACGGGCTGTTCAGCGCTGAATATCTAAACGACAGGTAAATTAATTCGAAGAAAAGTTTCCAATATCGCGCAGGCCATATCACCTTTTCCTGGAAGCAAGGATGTTGTAATAGAAACATAGGCCCTAGAGCCAATTATAAACATAATAACTTACTGAGACTAGCATTGTGACAGATNGAAGTATCACTTCCTATCGACTAGATTCAAATAAAATGCCGAAATATGCCAGAGGCAGACTAAATGACCAAAAACTGAATGCTTTGCCAATCGTTTTTTGTTGAAATATTCTTTCGTATGTTTCATTATATAGTGCGCTCATCATCGCATCAGAAATATTACTTTGAAGCTTTCTAAAAGTGTTTCACTAGCAAGAAAAAACGCAAATTAATTTGAGTACAAGTTCTTTAAAGTTGATATCGATGTTTGTTAGAAGTATTACTACAATAATTGCTTTGTTTCTATCTCCATATGATTCATTTTTTTTATAGTTTTGTAGAGCATTCAAGGCTGGATCTTTTGGTATAAAAGTCAGTCCGAAACTATGAAAGCTGAAAGGAATATTGAAGAAATATTGAGACCGCCATTTATGCTGACACACCAGTTATGTTCGATTCATAAGAAAAAAAATAAAGCAAGCCGGTCCGGGTGGACCGAAGAAATACGTGACCCGCCCGAACCGACAGAAAATTTTCACCGGTCCGCCCGGCCCGGTGAAAATTTACCAACGGTCCGGGTCGGTCCAACGGGTCGGGCGGCCCGTTGCGACCCCTGCTGCACACCCCTAATCCAGCAGAATCCATGTTTTTTACATTGTTTGAAGATTGCTGTCGAACGAACCAGTTTTTGATGCATTGTGGTAGTCTCTGACGTATTTAGTGGATTGAAGTAGCCTCAAGGGGGAAAAGGCGGATTTCGGATTTTCGGGATTTTCAGGATTTTTTGGGGATTTCAAAACCCCAAAAGTGAATGATGGAATTTCGATCTGAATTTTTTTTTCCGTATGTAGGTCTCATGATCCTAAGAATATTCTAAAATTTTCAGAGCAAATGGATGTTTCCTTCTCAAGATAATGAATGCGCAAGAAATACTCATTTCACGGCACGGTTGGAAAATCCAGGATCTTTTGAAAATTCAACATTTTAAGAAGGAAACATTTGTTCAAGTCGAAACGTTTAGGATCTTCTATTGACCATGAAACCTATATATGGGAAGAATTTCAGGTCGAAACTACGTCATTCACAGGGGGGATGCTTTTCAATTTTGGGATTTTTCGGATTTCAAAATCCCGAAAATCCGCCTTTTCCCCCTTGAGTAGCCTCTAATAGATTTCCGTACACTCCAGTCAATCTATTGTGCAATTCAATACCCTTTATTAGGATCCACCAGGATCCACAGGATCCATCAGGATTGTAATAAGCATAATCCTCACTGTCTGACTGTTCATCACTAGACGTTGAATGATCATCGGTAGAGGTGCGTACGTCGTCATCACATGATAGATGATCAGTTTGAGATGTTCCATCGGTTGAATAAAATGTGTCGTGATAGCCATCATCAGTGTCAGCAACGCTGTCAACCAAGCTATCGTCCTTTTTGTCATTGTTTGATGATGTTATTCGTGCAGATGCTGCTTTTTCTTGTCTGCTAAATTGCTTCGCTTCAGTGTGCAGTCGGCTCTTGTTGAAGGATTCCATAGCACGATTTGTATAGGAACCACGGTAACCACACATAACATGAAAAACTTCTCCTGTCAAAAGATAAAACAAATATTGAGGATGCCAATTCTAAGTTGACACTTAGTATAGTTGATATACTAGTCCTTTGCACTGTAACTAATGCCGAATAACCATCATTGAAAATTATAGCAGCCAAATGGCAGGAAATTTGAAAGGTGGTTCCGGATGAAGCTTTGTGCTTTGATGACATTAGCCATACCAGCGAATGAAATGCTTCGTTTATGTTTTGGATAGACGCATTCACAACATGTTCCAGGCTTTCTCTTGAGCATATGCTATCGAAAACAGACTTGATTATATCGAGAACAGACCGTGGCAACGCATGAGACGTGTGGTCATACGAGGTTCCATCGCGAACACTTTTTAAATTGCCACACCATCGCACACCATCCATCGCTACAAAAGTTATGACGTGGGTCATCGTTTGTGGAGTATTTATGCCAGAATATTGCCCAGGACCTTGTATGTAACAAATCCAAGTCATGTTTGCACTTTCGAATGGTTGAGGCAAATGTCACCTGAAGTCGAAGTATAGCCTGAGCTAAATAAAATAAGAACTCCTTTCATTTGACATCGAAGCCTTCCGTGCTTGCAATGCTCACCAGACAGACGATTTTTACCACCAATCGTTTTACCATCTGATAATTTCTTTCTTCCATACTCGCGCCTTATTGTGTCCAAACCGTGTTTCATTCTTTTGTTGAAGTGAGTCAAATCCTCGATTTTCAGTACCGGTTTATCTGGAAACGAAATAAGAATATCATGATTTTAGAACTAAGATTGCGAGATCTGTTATGCAAAACTATCAGTATACAGCGCATTTTTCGACAGGATATTGTGTGTTTTGGAATCACCATCACTGACATATTTTGTGTAATAAACTCCGTACTTGAACACTGATCTTTTGAACATATTGAGTACGGCAGTCGCTTCCATGGTACCAGCGTTTTTATCAATTTTTTTTCGCAGCGATGGGACTTAATAATATCATTGTACTTCACTGGATCAGACTTTTTGATAGAAAGTGCACCTGAAAAGAGAGAAATTATTGTAACTAGGAGAAATCAGAGAAAACTCACCCGTGCAAACATTGCATGTCTTGCTACACGTCTCAATATCGAGAACTTGTGGTGCCGTTGTGCAAGATAAAAGAGCTGCTGCTCCATGCGAACTCTGAAAGTCACGAGTTTGCCAAAAGCCATCTCAACTGACAGTTAAATCAGTCGTATTGGCGGCAGCAACAGCATCTTGCACAACTCTTGCCATCGACTTCTCGGATGTAGATTTAACAAACTTCAGCAGTTGCTTATCCCACTTTGAATATGTTTCATCTTGAACCGGACTTGGCAAATTCAGGACACCCAGGAGTTTTGCTAATCCAGGATGTCTAATGTCACACAAATGTCCAGCTATTTGTGCTCTCACGTTCACGTCCCGAGGTTCGGTTGAAACAATCTTTGGGCTTGCTTCGGAAAACAAGAATAGATTCACATAATGGAGATAGTTAGAATGGCCACAAGCATTCATTTACCTATAGTGATTATGTTTTTGCATGTCGCACACTCAAAGCAAAGTATCAGGAACAAACCCTCGCGCTTTTTCGTGGTCATTGCACCATTCCATACGTTTCCACAGCTTTGACACTTTGTTTGACGCATGAGAGAATGCAGAATTTGATTTTGAATTATCGTGTATCCATCCATGGGTACATTTACGTCAGATCTTGTTTGATTTGGCACATCGTTTATCTTTTTATTCTTTTCGATTTTTTCCTTTGATGGTAATGACTGACGTATAGAAGAGGCTGTTGTAATTGCAGCTCGAGCATCTATTTTTGATGTAACTGAACTTGACAGTTTCGCAGGTAATTGTCTCTGGCGAGCCAATTTTTTGACTGAGAATTGTTGAGAACATCTAACAAGAGAAAATTTTTATTTACATTCGAGCATTGCTTTGTATCGCCTACCGCTTTACATTCTTCTTGTTTCCCATTTATTTTCAATCTGTACTTACGCTTGAAACAATTGGATAAATGAGAATATACATATGAAATTTTACTTTGAACACAGAAAAGAAAAAGAAAACGTATGGTCGATAATTCTTCAAATGTTATCAATACATATGATAATAGTGGTTTATTTGATCTTGTCCAATATTCGTCGACATCTACTTGTGCATAGAAGGCATTATTTTATCATATATAATAGCACGAAACAGTTGTAATCACTGCGGATATTAATACAATAGATTTACATGCATTTTTAGTTACGATTATCAATGCATTTCAGAGTAACGGCAGTATAATTAGGTCTTTGATCTCTAATTACTGATTAATTAATTAATAATTAATTAGGCGCTCAGCGTGTGCAGAATTAAAAGTTACGTAGGACAAGTTAGGTCAGTTTCCTCAAAAACCGCATGAAAATTGCAGAACATTTAAAAAGACAGCAAACACTTTTCGAAAAAATGTTTTGTTTTTCTCAAAATCATGTTTTTCCATTTTTCATCCTAGTTATTTTGCCTTCAACTATGTTTTTTCGAAAATTTTTTTTACCCTTCGATAGAGCATGCAAAGACGCAGGGCATCTCGTGCTTCGATTTTTGAAAAAGCTTTTTTTATGCCCAAAAAAGATCGCCTACAAAATTCACTTGCAGTTTTTTGGCCTTTTTTTAAGGACTTTGAATTGTGGAAACTTTTTCGGCTCACAGAATGGACATTTTTAAAATCAAAGGACGAGATGCCCTGCATCTTTGCATGCTCTATCGAATGATAAAAAACATTTTTCGAAAAAACATAGTTCAATGCAAAATAACTAGGATGGAAAATGGGTCATTTTTAACCAGTGTTCACTTTATAACTTCCTTAAACTTGCATATTTCGAGCTGAAATTTTTATCGTAGGCTACCCGCTTCAGCCCTAACATATCCTGAAAATTTCAGCCGATTTGAACTTTCTTTGGCGAAAATCGACTTTTGAGGGGGAGGGGTGGCCTTAAGAAAATAGAAAAAGCGTTTTTACTGTATATGTCGCAGGAGAAATTAAAATTTCAGGAAAATTTAAAATTTTGCTAAATTTTCCTAGAAAAAAATAAAATTTTAACTTCTCCTGGATTTTAATTTCTCCTGCCACATATACATCCGAAACTGAGCAATGACGAAGATGGAAAACTTCTTTTGAGAGGTTTGAGCACTGTGATCTCTTTCATTCTACAGAATATTCTAAAAATATTCAAAGCTCTAGTAGCCTTTTTTGCATCAAATAGAAACTCGAGATCGGATTTCGGTTCGTTAGTACACATTGTCGCGATTGAGTAAACTCGGAAACTCCTAGGCTTGCCAGGGGAAATATTTTGGAAACTGAAAGGGTAATCTGATATACCTAATCAGATTTTGACTCAAGTATTCAATAGTGTAGGTTTACTTGAATACCCCAGTGATTTCTGAAAATACGATTAGATTTCCATTATCACAAAAAAATGGATTCGAAAAATACTCTGAGCGTTGTAACTCAAGTTACAGTTTTTATTAGTTCTTTAACTTGCGCGACTCTTATTATTAAAAAGCGCCTGATACAGAGAAAGCTGGGTTAAATCAAACATCTACCTGTCAAATCCCTTTTTCAATATCTCTTTTACGAAAATGGTGAATTCTCTAGCTTAAAAATATTACTCTAAATAATGCATTAATCTCAATTTCTACATTATATCTGATAATGCATTGTAATGCATTGAAATTTTACTGTTTCTCAAACCATTTTCACATTATTAGAAATAATGCATTGAAATGCATTGGATAATAATGCATTATTGGAAATTTCTACATTATTCTGTATAATGTATTGTAATGCATTGAAAATTTAGGCATTATCCTTCATTTTCACCATTATTTGGAATAATGCATTGAAATGCATTGAAAAGTCGAAAAATAATTAATTATAATGCATTAGGTCATGTGTTTTTTCAAATAATGGAAAATAATGGGTCATTTTTCCATTATTTATCCATTATCGGCTACATGGGAATATCTTCAAAAATTATGAAGTCCTAATAGTCACTCGAACTCTAAATAAATAGAGCTTTCATATTGCTGTCGAATGGTAAAACATTTTGCTGATCGTCAAAAAATATTATTAAAAAAGTCATGAAGTCGGACATCTTGAACTGGGGAAAATTTTCTACGCTTATCTAGTAATATTAGTTGTTCAGAAGAAGCTAGAATTTATTGAGTGCAAGCTTTTTTTTTNAAAACTAAGTAGCACTTCTTTTCTATTGTATAATACTCTACTTTTCTGTTTCTTATGCAAAATATCGACAAATCTTTGTTTTTTAATTCGTATTTGTTGCATGGTGCTTTTTTTTAATGAATAAAAGATAAATAAAACAACAAGTTTTTCTTATTTAGCATCGATAAACTGTGGTGATTATTTATTTTGTTCTTGTCTGTTCCAGATCGTGTTCAATATTTGGTATAGATGACATTTTTTGTATCTTTAGATTATCCGAAGAACTATTCTATTTTATCTTGAGATATCAATAGGTCAAGACGTTCGTCAATCATGNAAATGATATTAAGAAATATCTCATTGGCATCACAAATGAATATTGATATGGGTGATATTTTAAATCCGCAACAAATGAAATTATTAACCACATATAAACAAATTTACAACTATGAACCTTGCTTATCTTTTTTTTTTGTCATTGGGTATTTGATCTCATTTTGCGCAAGGCTCATATTACACTCATTATGCTAGCTTTGACCATCGACCAGTACAATTATATTTGTGACTGTTAAGCTCAAACGGTATGTTGATTTAACTGGCGCCAGAAATACTTTTTTGATTGTTGAGCTTTCATTAGCCGTGGGAAACGTTTGAAAAATATGCAGATAATGATTGTCCATTGCAGACTTGTGGTATACGCTGTGTCGAAACAGTGTAAAATATATATGAGAAAAATTCATTATTTCAAAATTAAGTTTTTTTATACATATCTGTCCTCATCTCCAGTTTAGTATTTAAAAATTGTTCCTTTTCTAAAGAAGTAATCGCAAATATAGTGAAGATCAATCATCGAAACATATGGAAGTTGACTCTTTGTGCAACGTCTTTGAGAACCAAAAGTTCAACATTGACTTTTGTTTATTTGTATTTAAGTCATTGATCTAAGCAAGATTGAAAACAGATATACAGAAACTGATAAAGAGGAAATATATAAATGAAAAAATACATTGAGATGAAAAGAGAAATATTTTAGTAGACATAATTTAAAAGAGAAAAATGGGAGAAACAAATATATCAAAAAAGTATACCATCTGAATCTGTTGGCTTGTGTAATTTTCATTTAAGATCGTATACAACACAATGCATTCAATTTAAAAAGCAATTAAATATGGTAGATTCTCACCGTTCAAAGACTATTATGTCTTGGACGAAACTTTATAAGGGTCATAAGTTATGACATATATCGGTCAATAATTATTAATAAACTTCTGTTTTCACCAATAGCCATAGGAACTTACAAATATAAAGATTGTAATATCAAGATATTTCCTAATTTTCACATTCCAGATAAAAAGAAGACTATTACAGTTGAATCTATCAACAACGGAAAGTTTCTTTATCTAGATGGAAATCAAATATTCGATCAGAACTTATTGATTGGCTTTGAGCACCAACTTGTTCACAGCACCGTCTCATTTGAAGGATATGTTAATGCTTTTAATTCAAAGATCAAAGTGATTCGAGAACGAGAAAACCAACAAATGTTGCTTAGCACAGTTGACGATGTTAATGAGTAAGACGAAAATATTTCGTTGTAATAATTGAAGAATGATAATCATGAATCTTTTCTAAGGATGTTGTTGAATGAAAAATATTTTCAAATGGTGTGGCTATTGGCTAACATAACAAAATTTATTTTTATGACAACTAAAGAAACTTGTTTTACGATACTAATGTCAGTGCGCGATATTGATGAATGTACTGATTATTTCCTAAATATTAAAGATGATCTCTATAAACTTTTTGTTGGCTTCTGGACACAACATCGGCGATTCATGACGAGCTGTGATCAAGTAACTCGCTCAAGAGTATTCGTCGTTAATGGCCATCAAAAAGCAAATCGATTGGTTTGTCAATACAAAGACGTTTTTGATAGCACAACATCTGAACTTGGACTAGTGTAAGTGGGATGTCTATATTCTCCACTGAGAAAGATTATGTCGATATCACTAAATGATGCAGAATATCTTACGTTAGGATTTGCATATTGTTGAAAACTGACGTAAATACTTAGAGCTCATACATTGTCATAAGTTCTATCTAGAAGCATGATTGGAATGGTGAAATTGCTCATTGGGCGAATTACGACAGATTTTGAATGGGGAACATGAAAAGTTGAGGTTTTAAAGATATCTTGGCAATATCCAATTGAAATACTAAAATGTGCTATCCATAAAGCGCAACAGTTCTATCTGAAGCATGTCTAGGATAGTTGGAGAACGTCGCCGAGCGAATCGCATCAGGAAATGTACAAATCTTAACCTAAGATATGCTAAGTCTAGAAACAGTGTTATTTCACAGTGTATTTTGCCTCTCTAGCTGCAAATATGGATCATAGATATTGCCAACATCATCAACCATCAAAGCTTATATCTAATTTGAACACAACAACATCAGCATACAAAACCGATCAAGAGAATAAGGAGACAGCCTTGGATAAGCTAGCTTTAATTGAATATGTAGGCAAAGGTGGTCATTATAGTGACAAGCTATGCAAAATTTTCAGATCTGGCATTAATAATAAACAAAAATCAGTTCCTATGGATTTTTAGCAACCTTTCTTAATTGTTCCGTTATTGTCGGATTTACCGAGCAACCATGTTCAGAAGGAAGTTCGTATGGAAATTTAAAATTTATTACAGCGCAAAAAGCAGTTTTCTTTCAAAAAATAGTGCGACGAGTCATTCACCATATATTAACAATATTGCGATTTGACCAACTACCGCGGGCAATGTGTTACGACTCGGCGTGCACTCTGAAGTTGTTTATCGATAAACATTTCGGATCTGATGACTTACAGGCTACAGATTATACGAAATTTCTAACATCCTTGACAATGGCAATTGATCGTTTTCATGCAAGAAATCATACACGACCTATGTGTCGCACTATCATGCAACCGGATCATCCACACCATAACAAGATCTACGAGTTTGTTAGTACGGAGGTTGCTGAGCAAGTTTTTTCATATTTGTCAAAATTTAAAAATTCGTTTAGACGATATAATTATTCAAAATCTACACTTTTTTACCATTCTTTTTCATCTAAAAAATTGTACAACCGTTGGTATTAGTTCTTTTGAGCAGAGCGTTTAAGTTTCTGACATAGCTTGGTTTTGTTTTTGCATTATTTATTCCAGCTCAACACTTATTATTTTCTTGATAAAAATTGATTCTAAAAGCTATGAGGATGCTTCTATAAGGATGTTGTAGTTCTCCCCAAAGGATTTAAATGAAGCGAATATGAAATAACCGTTGGACCACACTTCGTTCTGAACTAAGTTTTAATCAAAATGATGTCAGCTAACTGTTTCAAATCCTGAGGTTAGTTTAGATAGACTGAGAGATAAAAGTAGAACATTTGCACTTTTTATTTGCTTGAAGAGAAATATTGAATATTTGATATCTGATGCCTGCTGCACATTGAAAGTTATAAGGTAAATAGTTCTAATTGAAACTATTGAAATTTTGAAATTTTGAAATTTTTCACAATTAGAAATTTTAAGAATTTTGACATGCTGATTCTAAAATTAGTTATAATTTTAGATTTGCCACTTTATGACTTTTTCAAGATTCGTCGATTTTTTAGAGATATTTTTTGCGACGAAAGTTGAATGATAAATGAAACTCGATGTCATTTATGTTCAGAAATAATTTAAATTCAATCCACTTAGCTTTTCCGGAAAAATAGTGACTGTAGGTCGTCATTGACAGTAACACCAACTTTCAGCATGCTCCGAAAAACACCCATAAGAATTCGAAAGTTTGATATTTTTCAAGCGGTTCACGATGATATTCTTAGATCTCCTCGCCCGACATGATATATGATGAATTCAGCGAATTGAATGACCTTGATTGAGCAGCCTCAATAGGACTCCGATGGACTTTTAAGAATTCACCGATGAATTGGTAGAAGTACTGCACTTTAAGGTATATTAATAAACGAATGACTCGAAAATCACTAGATCCTCTTAGTTATGGTAACTGGATCATAAAAACACCACCTTTATGAAAATTCCAAATGTATTCTCTGAGATCATTATTTTCATGTTGCTCTTTGAGAGCATGGCAGTGCTTCTAGTGCAAGTCATTTTTCGACCTGTCGGTAGTGTTTTTACACCTTCATGTATCTATGCTTTGGTACAGCTTGAATACAAGATGCAATAAAACAATTCATGGAGGTTTCATAAGTGGATTTACAAAGTGAGAAAAGATGACAAAAAATCGTATTTTTCAAAAAAAATTCATGATTGTTTTACCTTTACAACGGTATAGCTCCGAACTTTAGGTATAAATATCTTTTATAATCCTAAGGACTTTGTGGAGTAAATCAAGAACTATCAAATGAAACTTGAATGAATACGACGATGGTTTCAACCGTTGTCCAGATATTGAGAAAATACGAATAGCAGTGAAGTGTTGAAAAACGATTTTGCCATTTTACTGTGTGGAAAATGGTGGTGGTGCTTAGAATGTTTTCTGTGATATTTTAAATCGAAAAAATTTGAATCGACCTATAAAAATGAACGCTCTTTCATACTAGATAGATTAAATTAAAATCAAAATTTTTTCCCCGGCGGCGATATTCGGTCTTCTCGTGGAACGTCTCTTAAGTACAATATACTAAGTACAATGTACTTAAATAAAAGTACAAAGTACAATCTTTAAGTACACAGTATTTGTACTAGTACTTGCTGTACTGGTACTTGTACTGGTACTGGTCCAATGTCTGGTAGGGACGCCGACGACCCACTAGCTAGTGTCTTGATAATTGACTCGCTCTGTACTTCTCATGAATTTGTTACATGAAGAACACTGTACGGGTCAAGTTGGATGATAATGGTGCTTATTTTCTAGGAAGAAAATAATGTAAAATTATATGACTGTTCTATGTGCTCAGCATGCTATATATATATTTACTTGAGTATGCCGTTATTTACAAATATCAAGCAATCAATAATAGAAGTTGTGTGCTGTGAAATTTGGAAGCGTTCAGCTTACTGGAGAGGGTAACC
>OENM01002943.1:634-13011 GCA_900239745.1 Rotaria magnacalcarata
ATATTATTAATTGGAAAATATTCGTGCGATACTTTTCATGATAATTATCGATATTTCAATATAAAATTCGATTGATGTAATGAAGTTTTTGTGTGATGCTCAAGCTAACAGAACGAACGTTTAACAAAGCCGATTGATATTGCATGTTCTCTGAGTGTCTTATGTGATGGTATTCCACGAATAATTGTTCCAGAGAGATTTTTATTATTGAAACGCGGGTTCCAACTGATTGTTTTGCTGAAATAAGGTCAATACGAAGAATACTTCAAAGCAGATATTTTTCAATTGATGATTTTGTTTTTTATTGAATCAAAATTTAAAAAAACAACAATGATCACAATTCTGCATGCATTTTCAGATAATGTTTAGCAAACGGAGAATCAGGAATCATGATTATGAAACTTGGCATGCCAAGTTGAACAACATATCTAATTTAGAAAAAAATTGAGACAAATAAAAACACTGAAGAATCCTACCCCGGCAGCTGCAGTACTTCAAGTAACGTTTTATCGGATGAAACTGTTTTTAATTCATATTCACGTCGATCTTCATAATAAATCTAAACAATAAAAAGTTTTATTAGAATTTTGTGAATCAAAAAATTTACCGCGATTCGATCTAATGTATATTTGCCTTCTTCATCCCAAGGGGCAAGCGATTCAAACAAAACAGATAATTGTTCAATGAGTCTGTAGAGAGAAGCAATAAATAAACTATTTAGTAGAAATCTAAATTTACCGTGTATTTTCATGGAATGTCTTCACATAATCCGTTTGTGCATATTCCGGATAGAGAAAAACAGCAGGAAATGTTAATGTCTGATCAGTTTCGTTTAATTGCACACAACTACCGGCTGGATTTGAACTGATATCAAATATATCAATGCTTGGATCCTTTTGTAAATGAATATTTCGTTCCTAGAGAAAAGACGAATTGAATCTATTAAATTTATAATCGATTAATTTCTACGTACTCGAATAGCATTGAGAATTTTTTCATGTTCACTTTTCTGTTTACGTTCTCGACCTTGTTGTTTGCGTTCGTCCCGCTCTTTTTCTTTCTAGAAAAATAAATAAGGAGATTTTTCTACAAAACCGGTTTTTTGTTACTCTCACTTGTAATTTTGCTGATCGATCACGCATTTCGATAAGTTGAGCATTATTATTAGAAAACATTAAACAAGAAAAAAACGTTTTGTTAAGGAAAAAGAAAATAAGATTTAAATTAAGTCAAAAAAATAAATAATTATCAAAAAGGATACTGATAGGCCACCTGAACACCATGTTTGCGCATCTTTATATTTTTCAAGTTTCATACATGATTCAGCGCCTTTAATAAACGCTTTAAGATGATCAGATTTACATTTTCGTGAGAATACACAATCATGTAAAGCCGACCGATAATTACCTAATGAAATATTTTCTGTTGAAAATGTTTTTGAAAAGATTCGTATTTACCCAAATAAAAATTAGCTGTTGCTCGATTACAAAACAGAACAGCATTGATTGTAGGATCCGAACAACGTTGCTTTATGCCTTCTGTATAAGCTAGGATTGCATTGCGATATTTTTTATATCCATAATATTTATTTCCTTCATCTTTAAACTTCTTTGCTTTATCTAAATTTTAATAAAAAAATCAAAAGATCGATTCTTATGAAAGGTTCTATTCGTACAAACTGAAGATATTTTTATCTGTATCAATGTGCTTCAAAATAAAAGAAAATTCGAACACTAAGCGACACTGGGAAAATGATAACGTCGACTACATTATTTGTTTGTTACAGTTCGAAGTATGAATAAATGCGTGTCTGACCTTACGAATAGATAAATCATTTTATTCTTGCAGATAATTATCAAATGATTAACCATCTCGTTTGAATACACAGTCCTGTTTCTCAACCGTTTAGCAATTATGATACCATCTGCTAGATGAACATCTGTCTTTAACTCATCTGAAGTGACTCCTATTTCTTGCTGATAGATTCTTATGTATGAATTTCAGAGCACAAAGAACTTCATGCTTGGAACATTTTAGTCAGATAAATTAACGAGCTTTACTACCTAAAGGTGTATCTTCATCATCATCCCATTGCAATGCTTGTAAAGCTGCCGTAGCAGGATGTAGTTCAGCACCATCATCTGGCATTTCTTTGAGAAAGAATGGATGCCCTTCTAGATCCTAATATACACACATAAAATTGAATAATCCATAGTAAGCAATGATTTATCATTCATCTTACTTTCCAAAACGCATCATCAAGTTCGCCCTTTGGAAGCTGATCTTTGTCTTCAACAAGTTTATCAATGAATTCATCGAGTTGTCGATCGAGTTCTTCAGGTGTAGGTGTAGCCATCTGGAAAGAGCCTTTTTTATTTTATTTTATTCGTTTATAGTTCTCTGTTTTCTTGACGAACAAATCAAAGTTTGAACTTTCATTTGTTATTTTCATTTGTGCGAACATGACAAAGAATACGATACACACAAAAAGAAAGCCAAGACTAAGCATAGAGAAAGAGAAAAGAAACCAGAACAATAACAGAAAGACAATACACGCTTATTCCTCTTTCTTGGAATGGTTTTCACCCATATTTTACCTATGTGATCTTCTTTCGATTGTTAAAATAAAAAACAAGAAAACATGACGAAAGAATTAAGCGTAGATCAAATAACATTTTTTTCAGAAGTTATCTCTTGCAACAATAGTAAAAGAAGAAAAAAAAAGAGCACACACGCTGTTTCTGTACATATAATAAAGAACGTTTCGCTTTTTATGCTTCTCATGTGCGAACCATTTTCGATCGATTGACATCATCATACAATGGTAATAATTCAATATATCGCGTTCCCATGTATTTTTTATGATATCTAAAAAGTCAGTTTTTGAAAATGCCATTTATTCAAAATCAACAGTCTTACGTTAGTGCTTCAGTTGCTTCTTCACGCGAACCGAATTCAGCATACCATATTGGTGGTTTACCACGCGGAGTATTTTCTTGTTCAAGTCGAATAGGTACAACAGGACTGAAGAACTAAAACATAAAATATCTTTTTTTTCAAATTCTGGATGCTCACGAGGGACAGTAGCTTTATATTCCCATCTGTAGGTGCAATATGAAATACCCTCTATCGTTAGACTTTCTATTGTTGAGAAACGTCAATATAATAATTTTCTTACTTCGAAAACTTCTTTTTCGCCAGCTTCAAATGGTACACCACGTATTTTCATAGTAAATGATACAGTCATTGGTCCTGTAAAAAAGCGTTTCCTATTAAAATAGGCAAATATGTCTATTCATAATACTCACGTTTGACTCCAGTACCGCTACCCATTTGATTATTCATTGGAAAGTTGTTACCGGCATCGTCTGCTCCACTGAAATTGTAATTGTCTTGTGGCGGGCCATCGAATTGATTCATGTTATTATTAAAACCACTGTTACCACCCATATTACCACTATAACCACCATAATTTCCTTGTCGTTGATTTCCATAATTTTGATTAGGTCCGCTACCACGTTGTCGTGCCATCGATTGTGTATCATTCATGATTGAGGCACGAGCTTCAGCATATGTCGATTTGAATACTTCGATATAGCTGTTTTAATGATAATCATATAATTAAAACATTAGAAGATTATTAAAAGAGATAGAAATAAAAAAGTAAATGAATTTTAGAAAGAATAAAACAGGACACAACAGGGAATATGGATATAATAAAATAACAAAAATAAATCATTTTTTATTCCAGTAAATTAATCGAATAGGAAATTAAAAAGCAAAAGTATAAAATTATAGGCAAACAGATATGTAGTTTCTAAAATTCTATTCGATCAATTTAATTTGAGAAAAACAACATCCAATCAATTTTTTTATCTAGAGTAGGAAAAGAAGGTTTTCTTCTCTCTCAGTTTACCGTACCGATGCCCCATATTCATGCGGTTGAATTCCAAAGCTCGTAGGGCATTGTCCATGTTCACAAAAGCGACGAAAGCCTCGCCTGCTGGTTTGCTCGAGGAGATGTGTACACCATTCTGAGCTATGTCGAGTCCTACAAGGTGAGGTAATCCCAAAAAATAGACAAAAACAAGACAAAACAATATAGATTTTCTTTTCCGTTTTAATCTTGGAGAGGAATTTTCCAAATGAAAATCTTTTTACTCTCTCTCTCTCTCTCACTCTCTTTCTCGCTCCCTATGAAATCAATATGTACGTACCGTCGAAAAATCGTGTCACATCTTCTTTGCTTGAATTATATGGTAAACCACGAAGACGAATAACTGGTTCACGCCAATTATCAGTATTTGACGAATTATTTTCACTATTTTGATTAGTAGTATTTAGGTTACTATTGGCATTGTTATTATTATTATTATTATTATTATTATTGGTAGTAGCGGTGGTGTTATTCTTTGTTGTTTGAGTCATTTCATCAGCATTTGATTCAAATACTTCAATATAACCTTAAATATGAAATTCAAAATATTTCTTCACTAATCACAATCCATTGAAAGAATGATTTCTAAGTATGTTTATTATTATCGTACTAACTATTAGTAATTTATTCCATTTCATTACATAATTATGTTTTTGCGAGATTCACTCCAGATATGCTCATAGTATATTGAATAGAACTATCGAAAAAAAAAATTCCAGGCTGCAGATCAAAATTTTCTATTCTACTATCAAGTAACACTTTTTCTCTATAGAAATAAAATTGATTGAGAGCTTCATCAAACATTTAGTAGAGATACGTACGACTGCCAATATTTTTTTGATGGAAACTTTTTGCATTGTCAACATCTTCATTTGATTCTAATACAACGAAACATTCGCCAGTTGCTCGGCCTTGATCGTTAGTTACAAAATTTGTTTGACGAACATTGCAACCTGAAACGTACGATCATATTTTTAATTATCAAAAATTTAATTTTAACTAATTGAAAAAACCTTGAAGAAAATTTTGAACTTCAGTTTGTGTTGTATTCCATGGTAAACCACGAAGACGTACAACAAAACTCGTATTACCGTATGAACCGTTCATCGCTAAAGATCTTGTATGAAGATGATCAAATATTATTCGAATGAACAACGAACGATCATTGTTAGTTAACAACCAATTAGATAATATATATAAAATAAACTGTATCCTTTCTAGAAAACAGTCATCTACATCAACACGTTAATGCACATGAAATCAACCAATAGAAAAGATTTGTTTATAACATTGTTAATTGCAGGGTAAAATATGGAGAAAAAAATAAGAACAATCTGAATCCGATTAGATTAGTGTAATTTATCGGAATAAAATGGACGGTCAAGATCCTACGTATAACTCAAATCTTGGTTCTTCACTTTATAATCCAATGATTTCACCATTGACTTTATCAACAACTGATGCCAAATATAATTCATATGATATGAATGCGAATGAAAATAAACCGTTTAACGATGTTAATGGAATGATACAACAAATCATGTCAATTGTTGATCAAAGTCTTGATGAAGCTCAAGCACGGTTTGTTAATTAATTTCAAAAGTTAATAATAAACTTCAAAGTTAATTTTTTTCTTTTATAGAAAACATGCGTTTAATCAAAGTCGACTCAAGCCTGCGTTTTTTCAAGTATTATGTGAAATAAAAGAAAAGACAAGTTTGAGAAAAAAGCATCTATTTATTTCTCTATTTAATGATGATATTTTATTGTAGCCATTAATCTTCGAAATTTTTCTGAAGATGAACCACCTGATTCTCAATTAATGCGTCTTGACAATATGTTATTAGCAGAAGGTATTGCTGGACCGGAACGATTAGGTGGTTCATCGTCATCTGTTGCCAATGCTAATGCAGCAGCAAGTATCAATGATGAATCTGCACTTGAACATGGAGATTATCGAGCGAAATTATCACAAATTCGACAACTTTATCATACTGAATTGGAAAAATATGTATGTAGTCACGAGAAGAACATGTTTAAATTAGAACGAACTAGACTTGAGATTAGTTTAATAGTAAAAGAATGATCGTTTGTCTTTTATTAATAGGAACAAGCGTGCAATGATTTCACTAGTCATGTTATTAATTTATTACGAGAACAAAGTCGAGCACGACCAATATCACCACGTGAAATTGATCGAATGGTATCAATAATTCGGAAAAAATTTTCATCAATTCAATTACAACTCAAACAAAGTACATGTGAAGCTGTGATGATACTTCGTTCACGGTTTCTTGACGCACGGTAAATATTACATAGGAACATTCGAATTTTCATTTGACTTTTGTGTATTTATATTGTTCTAGACGAAAACGTCGTAATTTTAGTAAAACAGCTACTGAAGTTCTCAATGAATATTTCTATTCACATCTATCGAATCCATATCCAAGTGAAGAAGCCAAAGAAGAACTTGCTCGTAAATGTGGTATTAGTGTGTCACAGGTAATCGGTCGTTTTTAATTTTAGGAGCTCTCGAGAAAGCGATGCTACAATTGAGACTCTTTCTCTTTATATATATATATATATATATATATATATTTTGCCATGAAAGAATAGCTGCTAAGAGTTATAGTTTTTTAAAAGATAATTATTTTCTCTAGGTTAGCAATTGGTTTGGTAATAAACGAATTCGATATAAAAAAAATATTGGTAAAGCACAAGAAGAAGCAAATTTATATGCATCGAAATTGGCAAATCAAGCAGCACAAGGTGTTTGTGGTATGCGTCGAGACAGTGATAGTCCACAACAAGGTGAAAGATAATTTTATAAAAAGATTTTCTTTGTTTTTTTCATGATTATTTTTCATCCGTCATCTAGCTGAATCTACACGAAAAGTGCGTTCTCGAGTCAGGAACTAATGATTAATACAAAGTCAATATACATATTGAATATTTCTTTTGTGTGCAATGTTTGTTTTTGAATATGTGTCTTTCTTTTGAATCTCGTCATACTTTGTGTTGTGACATTTTATTCAAATTGCTCTTCTGCTTTATTACACTGTTTGTGTATTGCTGTTTTTTTCCTTTTAATCATTGTCGAATATTCATGTCGTTTTTTCTTCATATTTTACTCTTTGTCTTATTGAGTTATATTTTGAATGTAATAGACTTCTTTTGTTCTGTAGTAGCTGATGCATTTGTACAGTTTAGTAGACTTTTCCCTAATTATAATAATTTGTGCTGTATAACGTTTGCTGAACAAAACAAAAAATAAATGTGGTTGTCTTTATCAGAAGAATTCTTTACTATTATTTCTTAGCGAATAATAGAACTTCTACCTATCCTTTTTTTGATTTCTTTCGATACTACATTATGATTGGGCAATGATTACATAGATTTGTTTCCTTACAGTCGGATATTCAGTGCTCACAACTGAAAATTCCAATAAACGTTGGAACAGGATGATACGGTCAAAAGCTAGATGGTTCCTTATATTATTTATAGCATTTTGGAATGATAATTTGAATGTATTGCTATGATTTTAGCGTTTATCAGAGAATGGTAAGAAAAACAAGCAAATAGAAAAATCCAGGAAAATCATCTGAACTAATCGGATCCAACTAGAGTTTATGTGAGATTGAGGGTTGAAGAATAACATTTGGTTCCCACCAGTATTGGATTCGATGGAGCCTAAATTTGGGTGACATCTAATGTTGGTATTAGGAACTAAGTAGTGCTTAAATAATTAAATAAAACTTAACTGCTGGATACATGAGTAGCTCCTCTCTTCGGAATCGCATAGAATTCTGTCCGCTGGTAGAACCTGGACGAATTCATTCACATGAGAGAGAATTCGATACTTGCTTACTTTTTTCATTTTCTCTACACGGTCAGCTATTTGGCCGAAACAAGTTTGAACACCATAGAGATCATGACGTATCACGCGTTAAATTGGCTCATTCTGCATATGCGTGAAAGTATTTGTGATATTGAAAAAAAAATAAGAAAATCAGATCAGATACGGAAGATGGCATACAGCCAATAAATTACAAGCAACTTCTTTCATTTATTAGTTTGCTCATACTGTCAATATCAGCACTCCTGATTTCTATACGTCGTCCTCAAAAAGAATGAATGATAATACAAACAAAAAAGAGTAAACAAATATAATGACATTAGATAAAATAAGTAACGGCAGTATACCAGATTTTACGGGTAAAGTATCATTAGTCTATGATGTTAGATGCAACTATTTATTTTTGACTAACCAGCATACGCTAGGGTAGATTATTGAACCTATTTATTGCTCTCTATCTATTATTTTTCTGTTTTTTTTCCAATTTCCCCTCTCCTCTCACACTGAGAGAGATGGTTGACCCATAGAAAATAATTTTGATTACTATCAGATAAATGGCACAAAGACGAACGTAAAAAATATGAAAGTTATTATTTAGCGTGTAAAACTGATGATTTTGTCAATGACAGATATTGAAATAAATGAGAAGAGTTAAATAAAGAGAAAATATAGAGACATACTCGAAATAGTATCAAAATCAGTTCAGTTCTCACAGCTATCCTAGCTCTAATCATATTGAAATAGTGGTGAAATCGGTTTAAAATGACTGTTCACATTTATCACCATTTGGTCAAAGTTAAGTCTTATCTTGAAAGTATGAGTAAACAGGTCAATATTCAACCCTTTAAAACATAAAAGAGCTGAAGGATGCCAGTCCTGTAAGAATGAATTGAGATAATACGCGTAGTGATGCACCTGGTTTTCTATCTGGCTCTTCTTAACAGTAAACTAAGTCGAAATCATAGACTCGTGATATTGTTATGTGGAAGGCACTGTGTACATGAAGCAAACTAATTATATCATAGAATGATACGAGCTGCTTATTTTAAGTAGTTCTTTATGTAAAATCGAGCTAATCTAATTTCCATTTCATCATTCGAGCAGAAGAAGAAAGAGTGATTTAAAATAGGGGTGGCACTTTAACTTTACTTTACAAGTTAATGTAAAACACTTTAGGCTTTAATCTTTAATTAAAGCAAAACGCTTTAAATTTTTAACTTTAACAAAACAGAGTTAAAGTGACAAATAATTTTTAGCACTTCATGATCAATTCTCTCTTGATTTAACTGCAACTTTAAACTTTAAAATTAAAGTTAAAATACTTTAATTTTGATATTAAAGTATTAAATTTTAGTGCTCTACTTTAATTAAAGTTTAAAGTGTTAAAGTGCCACCCCTAATTTAAAATAACGCATTCTACACAATAGACGCTCATTACGTTTTTCAGTGAGAAGGAAGATGCCAACATGGTTACAAATTCAACGAAATCAAATACGAGTTGCTCTTTTTCTTTATGAATTACCCGTCGTTTTTATCATTGGTAATTTCGGCAATTTAGCTAATGCAATCATATTCTCTCGTCGTTCACTTTGAATTAATGTTTGTTCATGGTATTTTGTCTGTTTATCCCTGAATAATATTGTCTTATTGTACATTTCCTGTTTACTACTGATCGTTTCTGTCTGAACCGACAATGATATTCTTCAATACATACTCCCTTTATGCAAACTTCAGGCATATGGATATAATTTGAGCATTGCTCTCGCTCGCTATTGCCTCTGCTTAATTTCCATAGATCGATGGTTGGTTACGTCGTTCAAAGCATGGCTTTGCAAACAAAGTTCACCTCGTATGGCTCGAAAGTTGATCATTAGTGTCATTGTCATTTGGTCATTATTTAGCATTCATGCTATCATCGGGTATGAAAGTCAATTTCCGACTTGTTCCCCTAAACTTGACTCTACCTATCTGCTCTTCTATTCGATTATCTTATCATGATATCATTTTTGCCATTGGTAATTTTTTTTTATGAAGGTGTTTACTTCTTTTCTTTTTGTTTGTTCAATCTACTTAGGTCAGTCCAAAAGTAGTTGTGGAGGCATATCAATTTCTTATAGAAAGTTCTGAAGAACGTTTTTTCTCTAGTCTGATGGAGAAAAGAAAGCTCTACTTTTCTATGCTATTTGATCGTACTTTAACTAATATGATGATAATACATTTTTCATAAGACTTTTTTCTTTAACATGTCTGCTCGTTCTACTAGCTCACAATGAGTCAGATCGTTTAGTCTTTTAAGTCCACTAATACATTATACTAACAACCAAAATATGCCATAAGATGCAGCATGAAAAGCTTTACAATTTCCATAAGACCACTTATTTTCTAGTTGCACGTTTTCTTTTCAAAATGGGCAAGGTTTTGAGTGATCGAGCTTTGGTTGCTGTAAAACTGATTGTATAGAATTTTCCTTCCTTTCAAAACAATTTCAATAAACTTTACTATGTAAGTTGTATAGCTTTTCACGCTGCATGTTATGACATATTTTGGTTGTTAGTGTACTAACAAGGAAATGAAAACTGCGATGTACAACTTACAACCCGGAACCATGTAAACGAAAAGTCTTATAATGAAAAATGTATTATCATCGTATTAGTTAAAGTACGATCAAATAGCATAGAAAAGTAGAGCCTTCTTTTCTCTATCAGACTGCGGAGAAAAAACTTCCTCAGAACTTTCTATAAGAAATTGATATACCTTCGCAGCTACTTTTGGACTGACCTCAGTAGATTGAAATCGTACCTTTTTTTTGTCGATTTCTGATCATTTTATCAATAGTTATATTCTTAGTAATGTCGATCAAAATTGATTAATAATTGTACAAGACGTATCGATTAGAATCATCAGAATGGAAAATAAAACTTTGATTTGCTTTTTGTTATTTATAGACATAATCGGTTCCCTAAGCATTAAAAACCGATTAAAAGCTCATGATTTATAATTGATCGATCTTAATCTGACTTTTACCATAAGTTGCAATATTAGTTGTTAGCTACGAAATGTGTCGAACAAGAACTACAAAAAATTCTTTCTAGAGGTTCTTTTACATAAGAAGAAAATGATTTGGGCTGCATATACCGTTCAGTTTTGAATTGACTGTAATGTCCTCAACTTCCCAGGTCATGGCGGTACGGCGAGAAACGACCGAAAAACACGGGAAATCGCTGGAAGGTAGAAGCAGTATTCCATTCGTAAATTTCCGGATTTTTTCCGGTGGATTCCGGTCATTTTCCAGTGTTTTCCAGCAGGAACCGACAGTAAATCATCGGGAAAGACTCCGAAAAATTTCCGACCGGAATACTGCTTCCACTTTCCAGCAACTTCTCGTGTTTTCCTCCGGCGCACGGGGATTTTTTCGCATCTTTCCGGCCGGTTCCTACAGTATCCGGTGACCGGAACGATTGAGCTAGGTTGAAAGGAGTTATAAAGTCTGCCAATACACTATCGTATTAAAACTCCAATTGGCCTTAGTGCTCAGAACGTCTTTGTAAAAAATATAATATCTTCGATATTGGGTTCGCAAATCATCATAGACTGTTTCATTCTACCGCATTGGAGTTTCACTTCTCTTTTCGAGGCACTCAAGTCAATTTCTTCTGCGTTCGTAGGTTTCGCCCGATATGATTCAGGATGTGAGTGTGTACGTTGATATCGTCTGTTTCTCGCGCACACTCTCGCCCTTTCGATAGTACAGTTTTGGACTGATTTTATCTGTTAAATAGAAGAAAATTAAGATTTGTTCGTGTTTATCTTTGACAAAACAATAACAACAATGATGAGATATTTTTAAGAGAGACCACTCAGTGTATATATGAGCGAATAGAAAGTTTTCACTAACACAAATAATCTCGCGATCTTCTAACTGGTCAACGCAAAAATAACTCGGATATATACTACGTTTGAATGTTGAAGGAAACAAAAATAACTTTATATCTTGTTTATCTATTGGCATGAAAAAAAACTTCGTGTTCAATCCATCTTACAATATCATAGAGATGAAAACGATTTAGTAGATTTTGAGAAAATACAATCAAGATAAAAGACTTCTTTTCACCATTGGTAATCATTTATTTATCTATGTATTGATTGCAGGCAAACTATTGTTGAATTTTTCAATAGATTCTATTAGTAAGATATATACAGGGTGTAACATAATTATAAGCCCCCCTATACTGAATGCAGAAAAAATAGGTTTCTATTTTACAAGTGAGCCTAGCTATTGATTTGATACGTTCATTCAACACATACATATACATGATATATTAAGATGTGATTTATTGCCTTTTCTCTTCTTTTCGACATGTGTAAAAATGGTTAGAAAGAAAAACATGCTGTAACATAATTATAAGGCCCCCTTTCATTGTTTGTATATCTTTTTCGTTCGCATTTGTTCGAAGTTAGTTTGTTTATTACATATTGACCTTTGGTAAAGTGCATTGTATTCTGCAAGAAAGATAATGGGAAAAAAGGCTGTTAGTATTGATACAAAAAAGGGAATCATACTTTTACGCGATACTGGTATGTGCC
>OENM01002944.1:0-13005 GCA_900239745.1 Rotaria magnacalcarata
GGGGCTCGCTCTTGCCTTGCTTTCGATCTGGCATGTCCTTGGATGCAGTTGCCCGAATTCATGCTAATGACGGGCTATGCTCTTCTTCAAAGATCTTTCTGAAGCTATACCAATCTTCAAAGTTGCCTTGGTTCTCTCGCCACCACTTCGCCGCTTGTTCGTCAAGATAGAGGTAAATTTTCCTCCATCCCGTTGTCATATCGATGTCGATCGCTGCGGACCTAAAGGCTAGATCTTCGAGCCATTCCTTAGCATCCTTTGTCGATTTAGCCGAAAATTTGGCTGCACCTTGCATGGGATGTTGCGTCATGGACATTGGTTGTTCGTTAATCGGCTGGTGGCTTTTCATTGAGTCGTTCTCACTTGTTGGATCGTTGTCCCTGCCCGTTTTAATTTTGTTATCAGCCTGTTCTTTCNCCATGTTCTTGGCTGTAGTTGCCCGAATCGGTACTAATGACGGGCTATGCTCTTCCTCAAAGATCTTTCTGAAGCTATACCAATCTTCAAAGTTGCCTTGGTTGTCCCGCCACCACTTCGCCGCTTGTTCATCAAGATAGAGGTAAATTTTCCTCCATCCCGTTGTCATATCGATGTCGACCGCTGCGAACCTAAAGGCTAGATCTTCGAGCCATTCCTTAGCATCCTTTGTCGATTTAGCCGAAAATTTGACTGCACCTTGCATGGGATATTGCGTCATGGACATTGGTTGTTCGTTAAACGGCTGGTGGCTTTTCATTGAGTCGTTCTCACTTGTTGGATCGTTGTCCCTGCCCGTTTTAATTTTGTTATCAGTCTGTTCTTTCTTCGCCGCCCGACTTGCTGTTCTATCTGCCCGCTCTTTGATACTTTGTTGTTTTATATCCGTCGACTCTGTTTATGGTTGATTACCAATGAAGTATGACGGTGTAGGGTAAAATCGATCGTTTGTATCGTGCTCCCGGTCTGTCGTGAAGTGACGTCGTTTGTTCGCATCGTGAAGTGAAGTGACCCGTATGTATCCTTTGGCGTCCGATATACCTCCGTATCTCTCTGTCTCAAAATGTAGCCTAATCCACCACAACAAATACTATAGGCAGCTAGTTAGTTAACTCTGGTGCAGTTCAACAATGTCCTCGTAGGGAGTATCACCGATAAGTCTGACCATAGGCAGTATGTGTTTAGCGCTAGTGCTATGGTAACGATTCAGATTTACACTTCCCGAGCAGTGAAACAGGTGTATTATATGACGTAAACTTACCTTATTTGTCTTGACGGTTCACGATATCAGATGCGTCTACGAATCGTTGGTTGCTTGGTCCGATTGTCTCGAAGATGTTGGATTAATAGAGTTCCCGGCTAGTGCACCAATGTGAAAGTTCTTCCTTTCATTCCACTGTATATATATATATATATATCCAAATAAGTAAACCCAAAAGTGTGTCCATACTACATAACTAACTAGCTATATATAGTGACAGAGAGAACACAGAGAGAAAGAAGATAGATCACGAATAAAGATAGTACAAATCAAATAACAAAGGGAGAGAAGATAGATCATGAACATAAAGATAGTACAAACACCTGGATATCTCTCGAACAGAAGAGAGAGAGAGAGAGAGAAAAAGAAAGAAAGATATATCATGAACATTAAGAGAGTACGAATCAAACAACAGGTGACATGTAGGAAGATAATAAGAGATACTGTAGATGGGGCAACTCTACGACCTAACCGGAGAGCAGGTCGTAACATCTATTTCATTACTTTTGTCTGCTGATTTCGATGGATGGTAGGTTCGACTACTCACGCTTATTTCATTTGACTAGTGTTAGTTGATACAAACTGATTATTGTATGAAAATTACATTAAATCAAACACGCTTAACTACAATACTTGTGACTATTCATTTTTATCTAGTACAAGGGTTAAGGTAATGAAATCGATGGAATTCATCATGATTGTTTTTGTTCTAATAATTTTTATGGAGATAAAATCTATCGAAATCTGTACAAAAAAAATATCAAATACTATTAAAGAAAATAATGGCAGTAAGATGACTTTTCTCATTGGGATTTTGGATCTAGAAGTAACCAGAGATCATTTTACTGATTGAAATATTTTCTTTGATACTTGCAATAGTGAACATAATTGGAAAACATGTACTATGTACCACGTATCCTTGTTCTAGGCTAACGCAAATAGACGTTTTCCCAGTAAATGGCATATCTTCCGATACGCAATATCAACTTTTGTGTCAATCTTCTGAACAGAGCTAGATTACAAAACTCTTTTACTTCGTATTCTCAAAATGGAAATTTTATCATTCGTTATTCTACATGCTTCAACAGTATTGAAATCACATTTTTTAATAGATTCGTACGAAAATTATCTCTCTTTAGTTGATGATAAAAGTCATATATTATTTGATTTCTTTTTTTTTCATCAACAATAATGAATTGTAAAACTGTTCTTTTAGTCATTTCAAGAATAAACTTGTTAATTTAAAATACTTTTCATTGATGCAATGACACGGAACCAAGATTATTGAAATAGGTTTTTAAGACATAAGCTATCTCATTACAGATTTGAAAAAGTAAAGTGAAAATATTAAAACCGAAAGAGAAGAGACATTTTTAAGCTTAGAATATATACAACTCTATGCAGTTTGTATGAATTTATCTGATTATTCTTCAGTTATTTTTTGAGAAAAATTTTAATCGAATAAAGCTACAAGGTTGATACTAATCTGGTTATCCGTCATCATCAGCAAAANAAAACTAGATCCGACCAGAAAAAGCTTATATTAGACGACGAGAAAGTTCTTTGCATTTTGAAATGAGAAGTGTTGCTCTTGTGACAGATCGATCTTTCCATCAATCTGCTATTTTTCGTCATTTTAACATGTATCCGATCATGAGAGATTCTTTACCTCTTAGTAAATGACATTTTACGAAATATTTTTTTTTGAATTATAAATCTAGGATTAATTTAGAGCGATATAGAGAATAGTTTGAACTACTGGTTGATGAAAAATTCACAAACTAATAGATTAAGAATCTCTCAAAAATTGTGTTTTACAGAACACATGGAAAATAAAAGGTGACCAAAGCTTTTCAAACAAAAATTCCATTTTACACTTAGCCTCATCGACTTGATATGATAGCACAATAACTAATGAGATTTGTTCAATTTCTGATTCAATACTAGATCGATTTTGTGTTGATATATGTTACCAGGAATTCATAATAATGTCAACTCTGTTATTCTTGAATCGATTTCTATGAATTGACATAACACAAGATGAATGTACCATCCGCTTTGAAAACGAAATAAAGTTAATTAGAAGTTTAGCGAACAATGAGATTCCAAAAATGATAAATATATTGTTATAGGTATTTTGATGTTATTGTCTTCTATTATGTTAAATTTATTCATCTACGTTAAAAGAAATAAAACTCAGATCTGTGGTCAAAAAATAAGAAGACGAATTATTCCTTCGATAATAAATGAGATTTTTATCACCTTTTTTATTTAGACTACGAATATTGTCTCAATAGTAATTATTTCATTTTTAAAGTGAGTAAGTATTACTCATAATTGTTAAATAAATCTTCTCGTGAAACCTCGATCACACATTATCTGTATAAAAGAAAACAAATTACTTTTTGAAAAGAAAATGGTTTGATGACACTATGAATTCATCTTTCTGTACATTTGACCATATTCCTTGATAAACAAACATCTAATACTCAAATTCAAATGATATATGTACGATCCATTTACAATATTTCTGTTTTCTATTTGTATTCGTTTCAATTTTGTTTTCTTCAATCGAATAAAAGCTTCGAGCTAAACATATAGGATTTCATTATATCAACTTTATTAGTACCTTGAAAGGGAATAACATGCGAATCAGAAGTGAGCAACGGTAACATTGACTTAATAATCTAATCATGTATTTGATACAACATGATAGTACAACAGATTTTCTTTGTTTCATTGTTGATTTTTGATATCGAATAGAGTTGTTCATATGTTGTTACTTTGAACAGCGATTTCCCCTTGAAATAATAAAGATAATACATAAGGAAAATATATTCAAATATTTACTTTTTTTTGAGCATCGATCATCAATGCTCACAATCCAATGAATACATCAGCGTAAAATAATATCAATATGTAATTGAAAAATAAACCAATTTATTTTTTAATACGAATAGTTAAAAAATAAATCAAATTTATGTTTTCTTAGTGAAATTATTCAAAAGTCAAACTTGAACATTTAAGATTACAGAATTTATTATTATTCTTACCAAAGAAGCAATTGTAATTAATTTCTAAAAAAAAACGACAAGAAAAATAGTATTCTTACTTCACTTGATCATCATCGTCATCATCATCAGTAATTGGATTTCTTCAAGCCTATTGTGTGATGAAAATAATATATCACGACCAGAATCATTTGTGATAAAAAATTATTGTTAATGCATAAATTATATTTCTACTTGTATTTGTGATAAAAGTATTGTAATATTCATTTGTTTCTAATAATTTTGATTGATGTATAATCGATTGTTATGAATGTAAACCGTAGAATAATATTCAAACTAAAAAATAAAGAAAATTAATTATAATTTTGTTTTCATGCATTCATAATATAATGATGTTAGAAGATACTAAAAATGATAGAAAATTGCCATTGTAATGGATTTCGATAACCATTTGGATTGATGAAATAGATCTAGTACTTGTTGTTGATGTATCATTAAAATCATCAATAATTTGTTCTTTTCGAGCATCTAAATGTGAATAATTTCAAAATAAATATTTTACCTTGTATAGTGTAAACAAGTTCGCATACTAAAATAAATGAATAGACTTATCGTTCTTTCATTCCGCACAGGTGCAGGTGAAACACAAACGATCAATTAGTCGCGAGTACTTCGATATGTTTCTGTATAATATAATTGATTTATCTCGATGATGACTACTAATTTGTAACACTGTCACTTAGTTGATCAATCATCCAAAGTACAATTGATAGCTAATATCAATTGTACATCTGAATTCACCAAAAAGTGACTATAAATAGTTACAATTTTCAACGTAAAGTATCATTCCCCCTTTTCTTCTTGCATTATAATATTATGTATATATATTTTATTTTTTACCTATTTTAGCTTGTATTCATGGTTACAATTATCAATATCACGGATAAGTATAGTTTTAGTTTAAAATTTTTTTTCGTTGTCTCAGCCTTTTAACCCAATTATTTTAATTTTATATGATAATCTTTTATTATTTTCTTTCTAGTTAGTAAAATTTTTATTTCCTATTTTAGTAATATAAACAAGGTAAGTATTCTTTTGTATATATATTTCCTATGTCCTACCGGGGAGAAGGCTTTCCATACATCGGCGTGAGACTGGTCATGGCTACTTTGGTGTCCATAGCACGTACAGGCCGCATATAGTACTCTCAGATGTATGTTCTATACACGTTAGTTCTATGTCTGTGCGTGAAGAGACTCGCCTCTCTATGGCACCACCCAGGTAGTTCTTGGTCGCTCGAGCAACTATTAGCTGGTAAGCAAAACAAAAATTTTTTTCATCCCAATCAATTCATTTCTTCTTATTTCGTTTTAGTTCATCTTGATTTCTTCAACAACAAAGTAAATATAATTACTTTCCTTCATTATCTTATCCCAAACAAATAAAATTAACTGTTATTTTTATGTTTTAGTTCCATTCAACAAACAATTCAATCCAAACGAACACAAATGTAAGTATATATATTTTTCATTCTTGTTCTTTAAATTTTTTTGTAACATTTTTTTTTTGATTTTTAAAATAAACATTATTAAAATAACTCAATTTTTTTCTTTTCACTTCAATAATACATATTTTGTGAGAACAAGAAAAAATTTTCGTTTCACTTTACTTACAAATTATTTTATTTTATCAATAAATATTTTCAAGAGCATTAAAATTTTCATTTCATTTAAATAATACAAATTATATTTTCATTTAAATAATACAGATTTTCCGAATAATACAAATTTTCCAAATGACTCAAATCTTCAAAGTAATACAAATTTTATTTTCATGCAAATAATTAAAATTTTCATTTAAGGAATAAAATATTTTGTAAAAATGAAACAAATTTTATTTTCATTTCACTAACAAATTTTCAAAATAATTCAAAATTTCAAAGTAATGCAAATTTTATTTTTCATTTAAATAATAAATAATTTTCAAAATAACAAATTTATTTTCATTTCAGTAATAAATATTTTCAATTCACCAATAAATTCTTTTATTTTACTAAAAATATATTTTCATTTTGCTAATATTTTTTTTCATTTTACTACTAAAATTTTTTCCAAATAATTCAAATTTTATTTTTGTTTAAATAATACAAATTCTTTTATTTAACTCATTTCTTTTCATTTAACAAATAAATAGAAGAACAAGAAAAGAAACATGTGATGTAATCTTATATTTAGCTTTTTTCTTTTCTTTGAAGTGAAAGAGTAAAAGAAAATTGCTTTTTTTTGTTCATTCATTTCAAAGTATAGAAAAAGAAACGAACAAAGAAAAAACAATTCACAAGTCTTATTCGATAGAAAATCGTTGAACACGATGATTATCGCAATCGACGACGTAGAGATTACCATATCGATCGAAAGACAAACCATAGGGGTAATTGAACTGATTTGCACCTGTTCCTCGACCATTTCCACCCGCAATTACAGTGCCTTGTTTTGCTCCTTGAGTCCAACGCATTACACGGTGATTCCCCAAGTCTGCTACATAGAGTGTACCCAACGCATCAACGAAGATTCCTTGGGGGTAATTCAATTGTGTAAGAGCATTCCCTTTACCTTCTCCTCCAGCGACCACAATACCTTCTTTTGCACGTTCCACCCACTTCATTACACGATGATTATCTTTGTCTGATACGTACACTGAATGATCTCGATCGACAAAGAGATAATGCGGTTCGTTGAGTTGATTGAATCCACCACCTTGTCCATTACCACCAGCTACGAGAGTGCCATTCTTCTCACCCAATCGATATCGTCTTACTTCATGTTTTGCGACATCAGAGACGTAGAGATATCTCTGTTCATCCATTGCTAGTCCCCAACATCGGATGTTGCCGATGAGTATTTCACCTTGTGTTGTACCACTACGACGAGACCATCGTACAACTCGTCCGCCATCACAAATAATGAGACTATCCGTCTCTTTGTTAATTAATACATCAGCTGGATAATTCAATTGATTTAATCCATTTCCTGCGCCTCTACCACCAGCAACAACTTGTCCATTCGTTGTGTCACCGTTCTTCCATTGGATGATACGATGATTCTCGCTGTCAGCAATGACCACTGTTTGATCATCATCAACAAAGAGACCATAAGACTCGTTGAGTTGATTAGTGGCATCACCTCTCCCGTGACCTCCAGCAACAGTCACTCCGCTCTGTGTCCATGTGGCATTAGCAGGAATATTAACTAGAAGAGAAAGTATAAGAATAAAAGGAAATTTCTCTCTTTCTCTCTTTCTTGAGTATAGCTAGTATATGAAATAATTTCGAAAGTATCGACTAAAATTCTTTGAATAGACCATTCTTTTTTAGAAATTCCTCAGAATAAGTTTTCTTTCTATATATTGGAAAATTATTCTATAGAAATGAAAAAGTTATATTAAAAGATTGTGGTTGTAAGATTTCTACTCATTTATTCATTCATCGTGAATTTGTCATATATGTGTGTTGATTATTTCGATTAGCTGGCTATAGCGAGTTATGATAATATAACTTCGCTAGTTAACATTTGCATATTTTATAAAACGCGTTTTTCATAAATCAAAAAAGCAATATATTTTAGACGATGTAACGATGAAGAATAGATTAGAACTTTGATGGAATTGCACCATATGCACTTACAGATAACGTTATATAAATATATAGGAAGAAATTTTTTATTTTATTCGGCACTCACCGAAATTTCGAAATAATCTCTCTGCTAATTTCAATAGTTTCTGGGGTGGGTTAGCATCAATTTCTTTTTAATGTCAATTTATACATTAATTCAAGTATATAAAATCAATTGTTGTAAATTACTCTCTTCCTAATATTTGTTTTTGATAGTAACTAATGATAGTTTTTGATTTCTTTTGTTTTCAACTATATGAATATCTTGACTTTTAGTTTAATCTAGGGTATTTTAGTAACTTCCTTTTTATTTGATCCATCACTATAGATATACTCATTCAAGTTGTCAAGAGAGAGAGCGAGAGAGAGAGACAGGCTATTATCTAAACAAATTTAGTTCTAAAGATTCAAAAAAGAAGTGTGAAGCGTAAAACACTAATATTCTTTTATTTAACGGAGTTACTTCTTGTTAAAAAACACTTTTGCAACGTATTTCTGAAATATACTGTTTTTTAAGTTAAAAGATACTTTATTAAAAGCAAGCTTAAGCTAGCTTTTTAAAACAAAAACAATTCTTTTTCCAAACTCATTTAAATGACTTTTTACTAAAACGCCAAAATGGCGTTGTTTTTTTTAAACCTTGCATTGAAACGCATATGATCTCGAAATTGTTTTTCATGGGATAGGGTTAGTCTATTTTGTATGAGCAGACACACATAATAATTATAAAGAATTATTTCTTATATATGGCTCACATGAATATTAGAAATAGAAATTTACTAATGTAAATTCGATGTTTCGTATATGAGGTTGTTACGTTGTATTTTTTGTCTTTTTCTATGATCGAAATTATTTTAAAATTATTAATTAATTTTATTAGAATTTCTTTCGTTCTCTTAAATCTAACGTAAGTAGAACATTTACTATTTAGAAAATCGCATATTTCTTACTTCCAGAATATCTTTTATTAAACTCTATATAAATTATTCTGTGACATCAGCAGGAATATTAACTAGAAGAGAAGACATAAGAATAAAAGAAGATCTCTCTCTTTATCGCATTGAAGTGATAGTATTATTAGAAAAGAACTACTCTCTCTTGAGTATAGCGAGTATATGAAATAATTTCGAATGTTTCGAGTAAAATTCTTTTTTAGAAATTCCTCAGAATAAGCAATTTTTCTATATACTGGAAGATTATTCTATAGAAAGAAAATTGTTTCTTATGTGACGGTGATAAGTATAAGGAGAAAACTCGATAAAAATTAATGAAAACGTTATATGAAAAGAATTCTTCGACAGAATTACACTATAAATCACACACATAGCATATAGTTCTCTCCCCAGGTGAATCAATCCGATACCGAATCCCATCGGATTCCATGGGGTCCTACCATCCGACGAAATCCCGTTGGATTCCTGGTTGAGGAATCAATGTCGAATCCGACAGTCGTATTTCCAATCATAGCCGATTGTCGGAACTAATGAAATCCGAAGCATTTCGGTTCCAATTGACGGTTGATGTCGGATTTTATCAGTTTCCGATACTAGGATCCGATATCCATTCCGGAACCATGAATCCGACGATAATCCGATAGTTTCCTTGCGCCTTCCGAAGAGCTCCGTCAGATTCCAATAAGAACCGATCGGAACTCATCGAATCCTAGGCTATGATTCATTCTTCTTGGTATCAATCGATTTGATCGACGTTTTCTTGATGTTATTATTAATGTATCAATATTGTTTTACTGATCGGCAAACTAATTTACTTAAAAGTACCAGTAAAAACTGCTATTTTACAAAAGCAATTTAAAAGAGACGTAATCAAATGTTTTGCTTAGCTAAATGTATTCCAACGATGATGTCATATATTTTTTCAAAAACGACATTGATTGTTGATGCACAAAAATTTAACTTATGTATGATGTTGAATATTCGATATCAAAACTCAGCAACGAAACAAAGAAAATCTGTTGTGTTACCATGCTGTAATAAAATATATGATTCAATTATTAACAGAAGATTAGATCTTCTAGTAGATGAGTCATTTCTACGTGTAGAAGTAGAAATAAAAACTAAGGAACATTTTAATACAACCTGAACAGTCAGTTCTATATTTTTCTCTCGTTTTATGCATACCATAAAACTAAAGACTAAAACGTCACTGAAGTATTATTAATGCGTACTTCATGTCAAAAGAAACAGATTTCGGCCAAGATTCAAAATATCTATTTTATTTCTATATTAAATAGTTTCGAAATCAAATCTTTTCGCATGAAATAAGCGGATCTTGTTTCCTCGAATAATTTTCACGGCAATTACAAAAAATTTTTATACAGTCGATTGATTTATATGTTCGAATAATTAAGATGAAAAAGTTTGATGCAAAATTTGCAATAACAACATAATATATGTGATTCATTTAGTGACAATTTTATGTTTATGAAAATAATATAGATATAAATAGAGCTTATGAACAATAAAAACATTCTTCTCTTTTATTAGAACACAATTTAAACAAAACTTCTACACGAGAAAAAATTTTACATATCTAAATTTGTATTTAAACTCTAACTAAGTTAAATTTTAAATTGCATTAAGTACACATTCAACTATCTTTTGGATCATATATACTTTGTTTTTTAAATAGGTATAATTACCTGACCTCTGATTGCATCTTTTTTAAAATATAGGATTTTCGATAAAAAATGACAAAAAGAGAGGGCATTTTATATACCGCTTCTATTCAATTGTTTTGGTGTTTTCTAGCTGCTCTGCTCGAAAATCGTTTTAATGAAGCTGTTATAAACAGTTCAGTCGTAGCCAAGATCCATATGTAATTTATTTCTACTAAAATAAGTCGCAGATTCGAGGATCATTATAAAAGTATTTCACAAATCGATAAATCAACAATAAAGTAGATCATAAGCTTTGAAAATACAGCTACTATTTCTCATAATTAACGGAGACGTTTCAGATTACGGATATGACTTCCCCAAAAAATCACAACCTAATTTTATTGTTCTGATAATCAGCATTCATCGCTTATTATTTTCCACAAGTTTATTTTTGTATTTTATTTTAACTCAATTTTTTCTGCTAATAAATAAGTGTAAATGAAAATGCATATTCACAGGATATTTCGAATTTTTTTCAAAACGATTGAAATTTGAAGTTAATTTTAAAAGAAAAATTTTGTTTGGTTTGAAGTTGATTATAGTATCAAAATTATTTTAATTAAAGATTTCGAAAAAATTGGTGAAATTTGTAGAAGACGGAATTTTTTCTGAAGAGAGTTCTTGTAAAGAAAATTAGTTCGTTTTCTTAAAGTTCATTGCTTTAAAAGATTCGATTGAATACGTAGAACATATAGCTTGTTAATGACGAATATTTATTATCAAGATATAGTTCAGTCGATTTCTAGAAATATGCGGATATGAATATCAATAATAATCTAATTCTCTCATGAATAATGAATATATAGTATTACAAAGACGAGCAAGGGCGAAAAAATGGATAGAAATAAAGGAAGTTGCGTCAAAGTTAAGATGAGTATTATCTAGTTTTATTTCTATTGTTTCTTTCTCGAAGAATTTTCAGTCATAATAAACGAGCAAAGATCGTCAAAAATGAAAAAAAAATACGGTAGATATAAAAAATATTCGAATGAAAGTGTAAATAGATCATGATATTGATAGCAGCATTTTTCTCTACTGAATCTCATAAATTACATTTTAATTAATAAAAAACGAACGCAATAGTTTAGCGCACTCTACATATTACAGCTTATTCAATACAAATGATGAAATTCAATATTTAGCGAACTCTACAAATTGCAGATAGTTACTAGCAAAACTGAAGATATCAATTTTATCAAAATTGTTCGCGATTAGTGTTTAATAAATAAAAAGCGAAAATTTGAGACTTGAAATGTTTTTCGAATTGAAATTTCAAACTAAGAAAAAGATTTCAATTTAATTTCAAAGATTTTAATTTTCGATTTTATGTTCGCAAATGAGAAGATACGGTCTGTGTACCACTTTCATTCTTTATAGCAATAGTTGTTTTTTCTCTCTGTAACTTCAATTCAATCGAAATCAACATTCTACAATCGCGACTGTTATAATTTTGTAGATTTATTTCTCGTACTTTATTCAATAGTTTAGAAAAAGAAAAGTTTCTTTTGAACAGATTCATAGAGAACGATATCGGTTGAACGATTCTTTATCTACTAAAAAGAACCCAACAGAGTTGTTTATAGATTCGAGTGATGGGATCGGTTCATGTTTTTTTCGAACCGAACCGAATAAAATTCAAATGTCTTTAACATCTCAGCAACGCCAAAGTATTATTGGAGTATTTGCTTTTCTCTTAAAATGATATTTTGTGTACACATCATTACCACAGGAGAAATTAAAATTCAAAACATTTTGAAATTTTCCTAATTAAAGTTAAAATTTCAAGAAAAGTTCTCTATAAAACAGCCATTATATGCTGATATAATATTTGTTCTACGCGAATTCTGGATGAATAATAATTGGTGATCAGAATGTTGTATACGAAAAAGAATCTTATCATATTGCTTTTACATACGCAAATTTGTAATTTACACAAAGGTCAATAAATGTCACGAAAGACTTGGTCATCACGAGCGAGATAAGATGTGAAAAAAATGTGTAGTGCGAATATTTAATACGGTCAGAAGCGTCGGAACGATTCCAATCTAGGGTAGGCTCATATTTTTGGCAAAATAAGGACTACCCATCTAGAAATACACGATTCAAATCGATTATGATCTGAATATTCTAATTTCTTTTCCTTTGTGACAGATCAAAATTTTAACCTGGTTGATACAGGTTCGACTCTAGGTGCTATAAAGTTTTACTCGATTATAGTCAGTCTCAATCTTGTAGTTCATGACATTTCATTTTTTTACATTCATTTTTTTGGCAAAAACCATTTGAAAATGGATTAAAACCTCATTCACTAATCGACGATCTTGCCCTATTCTTTCCAGGTTCTTGTTTTTCTTTACTTTCAGACAAGATTCCTGTATTCAGACAAGATTCTTTTCGACAGGAAAGTAAA
>OENM01002945.1:0-13004 GCA_900239745.1 Rotaria magnacalcarata
AAATAAAGAAGTTGCAAACATTTTCGCACGCCCGGTATAGACATTGTTGCTTTTGTTCATGGTAATTCTTAATTAAATATTCGATTAGCGGATGCGACCATCATTTATCTAACTGACTAAAAGACACCATGAAAATTCACTGAAATTGTTTGTCGGTGTTATTTGTCATCTTGAGGGTGTGGGTGGGTGTGGGTGTGGGTGTGGGTGTGGGTGTGGTGTGGGGTGTGGGTGTGGGTGTGGGTGTGGGTGTGGGTGTGTAAATTCATTTGATACACCCACACCCACACCCCACACCACACCCACACCCACACCCACACACACCCACGTATACACTTTTCATGCACCCACACCCACCCGATGGTCTGCTTCTTTGCTTATATGGTGATGGTCAATTTAGTTTGAAGACAAAGACTGAATTCGAATCAAACAATATGAAAGGCATACACAGTTTCACAACATGCTTCCTTCGTTCCCTTTCCGAGCAAATCACTTCGAAACCAGCGAAATCCCACCGACAAGACACAGTTTTGCAGTGGTTTTTGTGCGCATCTTCTAAATTATATCTTTGAATCTCGCTAAGCTATAAAATACCCCAAAAGAAATGCAGTGCTTCAACTTGAAATTGTGTCTATGATGAGGTTTCAAAAAACGTAACATGCACCAAAGTTTCCACCAAAATGAACGTGTTCTTCTCGTGATATAGAATATCTAGAAAAGGTCGATCGTTTGAATATAGGGTAAAATATAGGCGTTTCGTAAAACTGTAATATTGCGAGAAGAACATGTTCATTTTGGTCGAAATACTATGCTTCTATTTTTTTTCGAAAATCCCGTTCAATAGACCCAAAATGCAGTAAAACGATCATAACTCGACAAGGAGTATTCCATACGCCAGTGAGATGTAGGTATGAGCAAAATATGAGCTTCAATGGTATCAAACACCTAGGAATGTTCCTGCGCCAGTGTTGTGAAATGAAATACTCATTTAAGTTTGTAGACAAGTATAAGCCTACAGCGCAAGTTTGGAAAAATCGAAGTATTTTGGCACACTTTAACAAAAATCCCTCACACCATAGTATTGAGTAATTGTTTCCGATAGTGACAAGCATTTCCCCGCTATCGAGTCTATTCCACTTTAGATGTTCTCACATTCCAAATAAAGAACCGCTCAGCTTTCTTCAGATGATGATTGACTCAATACTTGCCTCGATTAAATTCCGAATGTGTGCCGTAGATGATGAAGAGCTCGATATCCTCACACCAAGAACTAGAATGATTGCCTTGATTGGGTAATGCACGAAATTCGATGGAAACTTCTAGTGTTTGCATTTCGTCATTCAAATACATATTGACGCTCTCGTTAGACGAACCTGTTCACAACAGATGAACCAAAAGCAGCTATTCAATGCTCGATCAATAAAACATACTATTAGTTTGCCAGACACAACCCTGATTGTTATTGTACATTCCTCTCAGTTTGATGGATATACCGCTGCCAAATTGTGCTCTTAATACGGCCTGAGACATTGGCCAAGACTTGGAATCCCACATGAATAAATTGACGTTTTGAACCATTGTAGCTATGCCACTGTCTGAGTGCAAAACGAAGCGGCAACCGTCTCGGGTATTTTCGTGAAATGCCGTTGTGGAGATATTGCCACTTATCACTGTCCAACCGTCCACGCGAGAGCTATTACAGTCGGCATGGCCATTACTAATCAAGTTCCTATCGCGTGCGACTGTTCCATTGGATATTCTAGCGTCTTGAATCGACATAGCATCTTGTAGATCGCTGTTTTGAATACCAGCGTTTAGGAAATTAGTCTTGTACAGATTGGCATGTCGCAACCTAACGTTGTCCAGAGTACATCTCTCGAAGGAACAATATTTCATATTGGCAAACGAGAAGTCTGGGTTGAATAATCTGGCAGAGCTGAAATTAGCCCCCCGGCAATCCACCTGTGTAAAATTTGCGCTCGATATTTGACTTTCGCAGAATTTGGCTGACACTAAAATTTGAATTTGTGCATAGCTTTTTGATAAAAAAAAGTAAAATGTTTGTGAATATCACCTAGCACAGCTGATGAAAAGATGACATGAACGAACTGAGCAAGGATGAAAACGGGTTCCCAGAGTTTCGCATATGAAAAGTCGATGTCATGGAGTGTACCGAACTCAAACGCAACATTGAAGAGGCGTGCATGTGCAAAACTGACATTGAAAAGCAGCGCCTTTGAAAAGTTGACGTTTTGAAGTAGAGCGAATGAAAAATCTATATTCTCCAATCGGGCATTCGATAAATTGGTATCGAAGAGAGAGGCGGATGAACAATTGGCATTATAAATCGAGCTGAATGAAAGATCGATCCTCCCCAACTCAGCTGACAAAAAATTGGCATTGTTTATTGTGGCAAAGGTAAAGTCGACATTTTCGATTTGGGTCAATGAAAAACTGGCATTGTCTAGCTGAGCGCCAGAGAAATTGGTGCGACTAATCTCTATCCTTGTAAATGTCGCATTCCATAGAAAGATACCAGCTAACGACAGGTCATTTAATTTCTTTTTATTGATTGCTAAATAGCGGAAATCGACCTCACGAAGTTCCGCTGTTGAGATATCCAGTGCAGACTGGTTGTTCTTTTCGCCAAGTTGCCCGGCTTCGTAAAGAAATTGAATAATCTGAATGTTACGGCTTGCATCTAGTCGACGGAAGATAGTCAAAGTCTTGGCTCGAGTAATTGTTGCCGTGACTAGATTCGAAGTGAGCATTCCATGGTTATTTTGCATCATTGTGTCGATCTCCTTGATATAGGCGTCAAAAGCATCGTCTTTATAACGATTATCACTCAAGGTGCCCTCCAGCTCACGTAATTGCTTGGCTACCATTTGATCTTCAAGACGTTGTTTGTCGCTTGCATTTCGGTCTTGATTACGTTGTTCCCTAGCTGCGCTCTGTCGTTGAATGGTGATGATAGCAGTAAAGACTCCTAATACAAGTGGCAGTAACAGTGAAGACATGAACTGGAGACCATACTTCAGCTTTAAACCATAAAACTGATTAGCGATACGCAGGGACTGATCCGTTTGGGTGATCTTCTCTCGTAAAACCATTCTCTCTTCGTCGATTGTTCCGTTAAAATGGCAACGACAATAACTGAACTCCTGTCTTGTCTCCTTTGATATATATAATGGTAAGCAAGGTGATTGTGAGCACCAAAATAGGTCAGCTTACTCGATTCAAATGCCATGAAAATCATGGAATGTAAACCTACTGTTTTCAAAAACCTAGTGTTTGATCAATAGAATGTGACAAATGCATGGGAATCGGTTTCCCCTACCTTTGCCACGCACAGATATTAGTGAACGTGAGCTTTGCTTCATATTAAAACTGATTGAGGAAAAGGTATGAATGTGTGAATAAAGGAAAAGCCCACACCAACTCTCTCTTTCTCGAAGGTTCGTCTAAAACAGAGGCTTGTTCAATAATATTCATTTTAATTTGTTTTAATTGTTATTGTATTTTAAAAGCATAAGAAGCAGAGTCTCCTTGATATGTCTTATTCAAATTAAATGAATAAATGGAACAACCTTAGTCTTACGAAAATGATCTCCGATGACGAAGAATATATGAAAAAACTTAGGAATGGGTGTGGGTGTGACGTCTTGTTTCATATCCATACCCACACCCACACCCTTAGTACATTGAATGCAGCATTAGGATGAAGGTGAGATTAAATTGGAGTAGTACCGAAATGTATAGTCTATTCTATTTTTATTCTTTTTCGTTTTGATTCCATCATTAACTTATTTGTACAATTTTTAAAGAAAGACGTGCCATTTAAATAATTAAAATTGAAATGAATTTGTTAGGTAGTATTTAACTATTTCAAATTTATCGATAATTTTCCTATCAATAAACCAAGTCAGAAATAATTAGGCATGAATAGTACCCGAACCGTTCGGGTTCGGTGCATGCCTAGAAATAATAGAAGAAAATGATTTATGTCGTTAAAATTATTTTTTTAATCTTTTCAAACCAGTTTCACTTGATTAGAAGTAATCATTTTAATGCATCATATGTAAAGCATTTTCAGCCGTTTTTTGTGACAGTTTTATATCATTATAATGATGTGTATTTTTAAGCATTTTAAAACCATTTTGCTCCCTGACTGGCTTCTTTACTTTTACAATAGTTCCTATTGGTTGATATGAGCTATCATAGTCTACGCATTGATTAATAACGACTGTTGCTAAGCTGACCGTAACATAAAACCAAATCCATCAATTTGTGTTAAATGAATATAAATTGAGGAAAGTAAAAATCAATGATGAAAAAACATGATTCATTTCGATAACGTTCTTGCGAAATGATTCATATCATATGGATTGCTTTTCTTTCTGTGATCATTTCAAACAGCTTTTTTTCTTTATCTTTTCTTTCTTGCATGTTCTGTGCATCCATGTTGGATAAAATAACGTGCTATGCAAAGCACACATGCAGTCTTTATTCAAACTTATACATCAATAAGCTATTCATCATTATAGATTTTATAATCTGTCTGATTTTTTCATGAAGCAAATCAAAAGAAGACGAAATAATATTATTCATGATAATAATTATAACAAACGAAAAAAGATTGACGGTAAAAAATTATATCTGTTTTTTTTTGATGAACACATCTTTTATTTCTTAGTAACAGCAAACGAAACAGACTGGTTTGTTTATTACAAAACTATTTCTTTGTTTTATCAAATCTCTCTTCTTTTTCAGTTTAATAAAAGACGATATGACTACTCTTGAAAATCTTTCAAATGAACTTATTTATGAAATATTTGAATTTCTCAACTATCATCATGCATTTCAAGCTTTTTACGATCTTAATCAACGATTTCAAGATTTTTTTCTTAATTCAAATCTTCCGATTAAAATCAATATTTCATCCATGTCAAAATCAAAATTACAGCAGTATTTAACACATATTATTAAACCTTATGCTTATCGAATTGAATTCTTTCGATTATCGAATCCATTTATTGATCTAAGTTTATTACTACTGCCAATAATGAAAAATTTAACTCAACTTACAACACTTATTTTAAATAATATTGAATCGAATTATATTGAACAAATTGTAAATCATTTGTCTTCTCTACCTGTTTTATCCTCATTGATTATCATATCGATTAATACTATTAAAAATCCTTGCAATATCTATTATAAAATATTTCATTTACCTATACTGAAATACTGTCAGATATTAATTGAACTATTACAATGTCCAAAATCGTTACATGTTGCTACAAATGAATTTAGTACTATCGAACATCTCATCATTAATCATGAGATTTCGATTGATCAACTTCCTATTTTATTATCATATGTTCCACAGCTACGCCGTTTATCAATTGGTAATCTTAAGGAATCTAAACTCAATCGAAACGAAAGAGGTTCGGTAACCTTAAATTATTTAACAAATGTTTCATTTAAATTACATAATGTTAATTTTGATGATTTCGAAAGCTTAGTAACAAATTATTTTCGTCAAATTCAAGTTTTAACTATTGCAATACAGTATATTGGATTCTATGGTAATAGTACACAGTATTTAAATGCTCATCGATGGGAACAACTAATTGCAACTCATATGTTAAATCTGAGTGTCTTTGATTTTCAACTTTCCTATCGTGGAATAGATTCCAATGATGAACGTCAAGCATTTGAAACTCTTATCAATAAATTTAATTCAAAATTTTGGATAGAACATCAATGGTTCTTTGACCATCATTATCATCAGATAACATGGTCGAATGCTGCTGTCTTCTATTCAAGAAATCCGCATAGGTAAAAACAAGACAAATTTGTCGATTACACTATATTTCTTCATCTATTTCTTTTCAGAAGAAAAGATTATGTATTGTATGATGAACTAGTCGAAACTATCTGGTCATCTCGTTTTGATATTAATGAAGATCCAATTCATCATATTTGTATTCATAGTAAAAATATGATAAAAGAATCTATTGATAATTTTCCGAATGCTACTAAACTTACATTTTGTGAAACATTTGAAGTACCTCGTGATTCAATTACCATTGATTTTAATCGTCTTCTTAAATTGAAAAAATTGACCAAACTAACTATTGAATGTCATCATTTTTCTTTTGAACAATTAATTGAACTTTTACAATTTACACCTAATGTTCATGCATTGAAACTTGATTCTATAATACTTTATCGAACTGATTCTGTTTCAATTCAACAAAAAGAATTATCAAAATTGGTATCTAATATGAATACTATAACAAAGGTAACAATTAGTAAAGAAATTACGTTGGAAAAAATTCAATTACTTACTACTGTTTTTCCTCGAATGGAATATCTCACTATTAATTTATATAAACAAGATTTACAACCAATAGCTCGATATTTATTATCAAAATCTAATAGTAACACTCGTTATTTATCTTCATTGTGTATTTCAAAGCAACGTAATGATCTGATAACAACATTGAAAACTTTAATTAAATCAAAAAAACTTCTTCATGATTATACTCTCAAAGTTATTAATCGAAAATTGTATTTATGGTGGTAGAATTGATTTTTTAAACAGATATCTTGATTTTGAATATAGCTTCCTTTCGAATAAATATGAAAATTAATCGTTAATATACGTTTCTAGGTTGACTAGTCGAAAAATGAAGATATTTATGATAGAACGAAAAATTTGTTTATTATACTGAATAATATTCACGAATGATAAAACTTATTGAGGATTAATAAACTATGATCATCTTATCTATTCTAATTTAAGAGAATGACCGAAAATTAAGAATTTTGATATTCGAACAATAAAATGAATTTTTATCAACGTCGTGTATGTACTTATATTTATATAAAAGTAAGCAAAAGATATCGTGCGAATAAGTACCGTCTTTAATATCACTATTCCATTCGATTCTGACGTATATTATTAATATAATGTTGTATATTCAGTAACATATCTATTTGAAGTAGTGGTGAAGAGGAGATTTTAAATACGACTTTTTTTGTCCTTCGACACAACCGTGTGTATTAAATAACTATAATCTTACCAAACTATATGTTCATAGACTTTAAGCGACAATAATAGAAGTTCGCACACTATCTTCCAGATCAGATCATTGCGACCAATTCATTCAAAGGAAATATATTTCTTCATAAATACGATAAAATCAGATTGTCTTTCTTACGAGAGAACGTTTTCAACTGTCTAATCAGTTTTGGAATTGAACTCGACGCATAAAGTAGATCTTCACGAGATATGAAAAACTTCAAATGGATAGGTGCCCTTAAGCCTTTTGTTCAGAGTTGGGGTGGGTGTGCGTGTTTGACATGAATAATACTCCGACACACCACATCCTCAAGTCCATAAAAATTAAATCACTGATAAATATTTCGTCATGATACCACGAGTGTTGAAGTTTATTGTTGTTATTTTCCTGTACAATGCGGTCACGTAGATAAAGCAGATTATGCATTGACTAAGTATGAAAAAAATAAAACAATCTATATGCATTTTCATCATTGATCGGCTCGCTTTATCAAATGATTGTCTTGATAAACAAAATGTCCGAATTATTGTCAGACATTTCATTGAAGTAGCAGATATTAAAACGTAAAAAAGCTTATTCGTATCTGAGATCTACTTTTTTACTTCAAACAAATTCACATTAAAAAGTTCCTCTTTTTTAAATATTTTCCTATGGTTTGTTTTTGCAGTTTCATATAGTATTCTTTTTCTATTTTTCTTTCCGTGCTTTCAACAAAGTATCACAGCCGCAAGCGTTCTTGCCGTTGCTACCATGACGTTGAACCGTTTGTTATTTTTAAAAGAATAATTAATTGAGCAAGGTTTTTCACCAATGCGTTCATGAATCATAAATTATGGGAAAAAAAATGTTTTCTTACGGAAACAACGTTACAATAAAAAGAGGCACTCGTGAAGAAATGATTTTCTATATTATAGTAACAGCGCACAATATGAATTCGAACTAAAAATTAATCCTTACTGGTTTGAACTCATCAAAGAAGTTAACTATGGCTTGTTCCAATGGATTACGACATCAAGAAACCGTAGATTCAACTACAGTTCTCTTAAAGGTCAACATTACATTAGAAGAGTCAAGAGGCGATGTTAAAGTTCCATTGTCACCTTCGGTAGATATTTCATATGACAGGCTTTTACCATATTTCTCTGACTATGATAATCTTGGCGAACATACAGCTACAGAACAACAACAACAACAAACAACGTGCACCGATGACGATCAAAGTCAACAAACTTACTGTATAAATCTCGCTACTGTTCCTGACGATAGGGCAAACAAGTTTCAACTAAAAGAAGCTCAATATATTAACAGAAAATTGATGAATTTGGTTGAAGAGTTATTGAAAGCTATCAACATTAAACATCAAGTTGTCGATAAAGACAGTATTTCGTGCACTGCTGAATGGAATATCGAACCATACGGATCTTTTCTTATCACATGTACACGTACAATGGTTTGCAGATTACGTGCATTGTTGGGTATGACGTTTCACCAAGATCCGGTTAGTGTTGGGTGTGGGTGTGTGGGTGTGGGTGTGGGGTGTGGGTGTGTAAATTCATTTGATACACCCACACCCACACCCTTTGTCAGATATTCATAGTTTGAAATAAAAAAAAAGAAAAGTGCCAGAATATACATTTTTTTTCGAATTGCATTTAAAAATATTTCTTTCTTATATTTCAGACTAAATTTAAATATGGATGCAGCTATCGAGCAATATGCGCCGACTGAAACTCACAATGATACTCCAACAGTTTCTTTATCTTTACCATATGGTGTTCATCCATCTTGTCTTCATATGCAAGTTCGATCTGGTTCAAAAACGAAAAATTTAGTTCAATTTGTAATACGAAAGTTAATTTCATCTGATCAGAATTCAACGAATATTGAACAAGTAACATGGAATGCATTTGATGATGGTATATCAAAAGCAATAGCGTGTGCTGAAATGGCAAAACGACGTTCAAATAGGTTATAAACGTATCGAACAAATTTGGCAACCGGTTAATGTAGATGTTGAATTAGATACATTAAAAGTGAATAAAGATGTTCCAGCAATTTGTATTCTTCTATCAAAAATCCCTTTGTCGAATTTAAATGAATGAGAAAATTAATTTGTTTTTTGGATAAAGATATCAAAATCAAAATAGCACTTTTCTTTCGTTATGTCGAATGTTGCACTCGTATTTGACGTTATCTTCTCATGTTTAATAACACTTATTTTTCTCTATAGTTGTGGAAATTAATTCGCCGGCAACATCCATTAACAACTGGAGCTGTGTTTATTTCTTGGTTCTTTTCGATTCTTTTTGTTTTTCTTCTACCATTAGATAATTCATCGGTAAGCATTTATTTACTAAAAACAAAACATAACTACCAATGTGAAGCAACCATGATGGATTTAAATCGATCGAAAATACCTTATACTTATGCTTTGGAGATTAGGTAACAGTAAGAATCATCGATTAGTTCGATTCTATCTATCATGAAGGTATCTCCATGCGCGCTGCCACACTCCTTCGCTCAGCTTTGGCTTCCCTACGTTCTGCTGCTAAGGATGCTGAACTTATTTAAATCCGTCGAGCTAGCTTGGCATAGATAAAGTAATTTATAACTTTTGTTTAGGCTGCTTATCGAGAGTGCATTCAGAATAACTCAGCAAGCACATCGACGATTACTCCTGATAGTTTAAATCGAGTAAAGAAAAGACTTATTATAGTTGTCTTTGAATGCTAATGCAAAATGTTTGTAGAGTAATTCAAAGGAGGTTTTATGCCCTCGACCATGGTCTCATGTAGATCAAAGATCTTATGGAATTTTATGGCGTATTATTTATTGGACACCACAATTTCTCATTTGGTAAAAACGAATAAAAATGAAAAACTTTTATTTTATTTTTATTTTCTCAAGGATTTGTTTTACCACTTATGCAGTCAATTTGTCAAACAGGTTAGTTTGTTTTTGTTTTTTGGTATATGTATTTTTTGTGAAATATTTTTAGGTGAATTTTATCTAAAAGGAAAGATTCGATATGCTTTAAGATCAAATTTTATTTATTATGGAACACTTGCTGATATTCGGAATTCTTGTTACTTATATGGCAGTTAATTATAAGTTAAATGCATCAAATTTTAAAGTAAATAGTTGATGAAAAGATTTGATTTATTACACTAGATAGTTCTAGGCAGAAATATCAAGTAGATTAAGGAGACAAAAATCAGATAAAATAGTTAATACGATTCGATATGTTTCAATAAATATGAAGATTTAGAAATAATGAAGTTCTTTATATGTGGTTTTTACTTTCAGTAGAAAAATTTGAAGAATTTAAATGACTCTAAAACTTTTTTCAGTAATAATTGTTCCACTTGAACGAGAAAAACAGCTATGTTCTCTTTTTATTGATATCCTATTAATCTGATAGATTGTCTGCACCTAGCAGCAGTTGTCAAATAGGAATTATATAAAAACTTGTTAACTGTACCTTTTAAATTTGATTAAAAGTGTAAAATTTCGTGAATTAAATACCTCTGAGAGTTACTCAATGAAAGACTTTCATAATGACATTTCACTTGATCTTTGTCGATTTCACAGTCTCCTATGAGATCTCATAATATCTCGGTTTATTATAGGCGACTATTATCGCCGCCAGTACAACATGGGGCCTTTTCCTTCTTGTGTTAATGCTTGGCTATGGTCCTGTTCAAGTACCATTAGATGTTTATCGTCATTCTCGAACATCTTATATGCTTTCTCATATTCAATTTAAATTATCTAAACGTTACAGTTAAAAAATCGATATTGAAGAGCGTTTAGAATCTCTTGTTGATGAAGTATCAAAATTATGTCTTCAAATAAAATATAATGATTCATTACGGCCATTTTTAGAAGAAATTGTTAAAATAGTATGACCTAAACAATATTCTAATCGAGTTAAATTAACAATGGATGATTATGAAGATTATAGAGCAACAATAGGAAACGAGTTAACCGATTTAGTAACGGAAAAACAATTAATTAAATTACATGGACTTTTAAAAAAGAATACACATATTCATAATCGAGTACAAGCTTCTTGGATAAATATGATTCACGAAGCTTTTTATATAGAAGATGTTTTAAATAATGAAAACAATACTAATCATTCATTTATTAAACAAAGTAAACTACCAGATCATGGTTAAGACAAAAGCTATTTGATGAACATCCGGTATTAGGTAAAATAAAAAAGTTATTGAATAAATCATTATCATCTTTTATTTTATTTTTTCAACTTTGAATATACTACGAAAAGAAGAGAAAACCATAGCAAGGAAAATATATTGTATTAAAATAAATCAATTAAACTAGATCCAGTCGACATATAAACCAGGGATATAACCAATGGAGGAAAAGCGGATCCTGGTGGATCCTAGGATCCATCAGGAACCGGGATTCCTCCTTGTAACCTTCCACATTTTTGCCTTCGTCACATTCCTATACCTGAAAACTTAAGTGTATTCATTTGAATCTTCTAATCTACTATTATTTTCTATTCAGAGAAATTCTTTAAAACAAAATTAAGCATTTTATTTAATATAAAAAGCTAATCTTTCATGTTTAGAATGGTATATATTTTGTCTTATACGTCCATGGGCTCTTCGTATTCTTGCTATAAGTTTAGGCTGTATATCAATATTAGTTATTTGGTCTGAAATGACATTTTTCAGTGCAAAACCAGTTTTATCCGTATTTGCTCAATGTGTTAATGCAGCTCGACGTCATTATAATTATTTTACAATTGAAGTAAGATTAAATAAAATAAAAACAATTTATTTCTATTTAAATTAATTACAAAAACAATACTTGGGTGTGGGGTGGGTGTGAAGAAACTTCGAAATAGTAACAAACCCCACACCCACACCCTCAGGTACCGGTTCCTTTCTAATTATTTTAACACCCACTCGATTTTGTTCAGTTAAAGCAATATACGACGTTTCGTCCTTGCTTAAGGGACTCATTAGGTATCTTGAGAATCTACTACTACATTATTTACATACATATAAATGGGTTTGGTTGTCGGTGTCGGTGTCGGTCTGTTATAACAATAGAAGACCCACACACCCATCCTATCTTTCAGATAACTAATTGTCAAAAACTAGGGGTACTGTTTATTTCCGCCAGGGGAATATATGAAAGAAGGCAATTGAACTGTATATTTTTCTTTCATTTGATATGTAGATCGACTAGACATAATAATGGATTAGTAGAACAATAGCTACTAAACCATCCTTACTCTAATGCATTTTATGCGGAAAAAAAGGAGGGTAACTAAACCGAGTTGCACACAGTGTGGAATGTATGAAATCGCTTGATTTCGATTGAAATTGACTTCTCATACCCAAAATGATAAAATTGGAAAGACAAAGTCGAGTTTGGACAGGGGGCCATTTTGGCCTTTTTAAAGACCCCGCTCCTTTAAGCCACAAACCGTTTATTTCACAAAAAAATATTATACTTTCAGAAAATAGACACATATAATGATATTTTTATTCCAATATACGTGCCTATCTGAACTTGCTAACAATGAAATATGATATGCCAGAAGGCAGGGAGCTAATAGCCAAATAGTTGTAGTTCGGAATATTGGACAGCGCAGTCAGAAGCGCGACTTGCAGTAACGAGAAATCGATAGCTTGTATACTGAAGCGAGTTAGGAAAAAACACTATTGGTCCAGACATTGTTCTACCTGGATCAGTGGCAAGACCACTTCTGCCGCTGTAGATCAAAGTCCAACTGGAGCCGAGAATAAGATTTGTGCCACATTGATTGCTTCCCTCTAATGTTACCATGATAGGTTCGCGTCGTGGAAAATCATTTCCTGTACTGAGCTGGAGGCCTACGCGAACTTTGCACCTTGTTGTAGTGCCAAATAG